>BQNB010036059.1:0-46061 GCA_026074375.1 Tanacetum coccineum | reverse complement strand
AGCAGCATTTTTTGTTTCAAGCAGATACTGAGAGTAAGGAATGATATTGCTATTACTGGTTATCTCATTCGTTGGATAATTCACAAGATGAGTTGTTCAGAATCCGGCATCTCTTGCACATTTTGATTTAGCATATCATTATGATTGTTTTCAGAGTGTGGTACCTTAGAGAGAACATCTGATCCGTAACTAGACAAATTTGCCATAAGAACTGCTTTGGTTGTAGAGATCTCGTCACAGTTAGAATCATATGCATCCAAATCATCTGCTTGATAAGTTGCATTGTGTGTAATGACCATCTATGTAACTGGACCTTCTGCAACTCCAGGGTCTGCCAAAAATGCCAATTCCTCTTCATTTAGAACTTTACCAGATCCTTGTGCTTCAACCAATAGAACTTTATCCCTAAACCATGTAGCATCCCTTTTCCTCTTTGGCTTTGGGCACTGTCTTGCCATGTGACCTTCCCCTTGACAGTTAAAACACTTCATAACCCTTTGTTGACCTGAATTATTCCCTCCTGTTCCTGAGATGTTAGCCCTGGTTAGAGAAGTACCAGCAACAAATGAACTTTGTCTCCCCTAAACCGGTTGAACAGTCACCCTTCCATCATGAATAGTTGCTTGTTTTCTTAGGTTGGAAGAATTTCTTAGCTGATTGTTGGTAGATGGGAACCGAGATGTGACGACATTAGATAGAAATGACATCATTTTGTTAATGGCATCAATAGGGTCATCTCTTTGCTTAAACACATGAACTGCTAGACCAAAGTCTATCTGAGGAAATTCAACAAGATGTGTTTGTTGATTAACTGTGGAGACAGTATATTCAATTTGAGGAATGGACTGTGGTTGTGGACAAGCATCTTGATGAACTGTGGATGAGTAAGCATTCAGATATGATGCTGACGGATAAGTAATTGCAAGAGGTGTGGATGGATAAGTAGTTGAGTAATGTTGTGTGGGATGAATTGATCCATATTAAGGAGACTGGGATGGTGAAAACTGTTGTTGGAATTGTGGATTGTTGTATAAAGATTCATAAGTGTTGAAATGAGACGGAGTCTGCTGGTGATTGGCAACTAGCGCAAGTGGATCTTGGTTGCGTTCACGCATAATGCGTACTTCATTAGCATGAAGTTCATGTTGTTGAAGATATGCATGAAGCTGATCGAATTAGTTGTGTGCAAATCCCTTACCAATTTGACATCCATGACAAACTTACTCCATTCAAGTGGAAGACTGTTCAAAAATTTGGTATTAACTTGAAATTGCTGCAATTTCATTTTGTAGATGTTCATATCATTGATTAGCTGAGTAAATCTCAAGTAATACTGATGAAGTGATTCCTCCTTAATGTGAGCAAACTTATCAAATGGTAGTCCTTGAAGAATGATATTAGTTGCCTTGAGATCACAATCAGCTTGAATTTTCTCTGTTGCAGACAATTCAGCATATTTCTTTGTCCTAGTCACACCATTTTCTTCAATCGTAGGCCAAATGAGTGGACCATTTTTGACTGATTCGAGTATCATTCTACCATGCTCTCTATTTCTCAGTTGCAAACAATTCCTCATATTTCTTTGTCCTGGTCACACCATTTTCTTTAATCGTAGGCCAAATGAGTGGACCATGTTTGACTGATTCAAGTATCATTCTTCCATGCTCTCTGTTTTGCATGTATAGTTCCATTCTTGTAACAACCCGAGTTTCAGGTCAACGATTATCCCGAGCTATGATAATTATTTTTATTACGTAATTGATTATAGTCGTTTATGTTATATAAGGTTTGATGAAAATTTCCGTTTATTGGGAAATTTCAAGCCGTGATTGAATTTCTATTTGTTTTTAGCGTTCTGAGAAAATCAGAAAAATTTATATTGTCGCTCTAAGAGCGTGATTTTGTTATTTTTGTATTTTACGACGTTTTCTGAGTTTTTGTAAAAACCGTGTTTAAAGGTCGTGTTTTACGTGATTTAACGTTTTATTAAACGTTTTAAAGTAAAATTTGTGGGACGGATTTAAAATATTTACTAACGTGGTGTGATCCGGGTCTTTGGCCGATTTTAAAATAAAAGAAACGCTTTGTACTAGTTTTGAAACACTTAAAGGTTGGAAGGGCTAAAAGTGTCAAGTGCCTAAAGTTTTTTTCCTATAAATAGAACCTAACACTCACACTTATAACTCTTTCACTAAAAATTGTCTTCCCCTCCCTTGTTACTATTCACGATCGGCCACCCAAACACACACCATTTTCCGGTTGATTTCCAACATGCATTAAAATCCGTTTACATATTATTAATCCTTGTATCATGGCCTACAAATCCCAATATTAAAATCTCACATGCATTAAGTTTTGAAGAAGTTATATTTTTGGTTGATTCTTGAAGATTTCGAGTATAATAGGGTGTTTATAATTGCTAGATTGGTGTTGTGAGCAATTGGTTGTGTTGAAAAAACTTTTTTTTGTTGTGTTTGTTCTTGCGTCGGATTTCAAACACCAAGGGGAAACCATAGTTGGCTTTTGTTATATCATTGTGAGCTTTCTATTTATGTTCTTATGTGATTAATTTGGATATATTGCGTGTAATATGGTTATTGCTATAAGATTCAAGTGCGAAAATTATTGAAAGCGTATTTGGTTATTAATCAAGGGTTGATGGTTTTGGTATGCTTAAATAGGATAGTTAAGCATGTTTTGATAGCCGGTTTATGTCAAAAGTCTCATCTTAATAGGTTTGTGTTGACCAAGTTTGACCAGAAAGTTTAACCGCCTCGTAGCGAGTCGAGAAATTTTTGAAAGTGGATAGTGTTCTCCTTTAGCTACGTTTCGTTAAGGGATAGTGTTCGTCTTTAGCTACGTTTCGCTAAGTGGATCGTCACGTAACTGTTAATAATGAATGTTTTAAGGCCGAGTCAAGTTTGGTTTAATGCATTAGCCGTAAAACATTCATTATTATTTTTGGGGTAGTTTGGTTATTTGACACCCCTGTCCGGGGTATGAATCCTTGTGAACATCCTGTCAAACGAATATTTTGTATTTAGAAGTAGTAGGTATATGACAATAATACCTTATTTTGGGGCAAATTAACATATGAAAGGATATATGTGTTGTTAACGTTCTGTGTCATGAGCTTATTGCGTGAAAGAAAAGAGATTGTTATACATTGTATTCGTTGCAATGTTTTCTCGAGAACTAATTATGTGTTCAAAGATTATTTCTTATGGATTATTTTAAACTCTATGAATTTCACTCAACAATTTTGTTGACGTTTTAAACATGTTTTATCCCAGGTAACCAAGGATGAAGGCAACGATGGCGTGGAGGTGTCGTGCGTTTGATGATTTTTGTGAAAGACTATTTTGTGTTCATTGAGACTTTCAAAAACAAAGGTCTTTATGTGTTTATAACAATGTTTTTTAATTTGAAACAATTGTTTTTCAAATGGTTGTATGGTTGCGGTTGCGATCCTTGTGGGGGAACTGAAACACGTTTATCTTTGTTTAATAATGGAACACAGTTTGTAAAGCGGTTTCATTTGGGTCATTTTCTATTATCTTGGTGTTTTGTGCTATTTAGTAACACCCAATTTCTATTTTTGTTGCGCAATCCAAAGTTAGGGGTGTTACAATTCTGCTTTTCCAAGAATCATATAGGTCTTTGTCTAACATTGGTGGATGATTGTCCACACCAGAAAGTATCATGAATTCAGCAAGAGTAGTCATTGTTACTTAGGTTTGTTACAAGATTACTTGTTGATCGAACAGTGATAAGAAGTAATTATGTTAAAGTGGTGTCCTTTGGTCTTGAGATTACACGGGATTTTACAATTCTTGATGAAACCAGAAAATAAGTTAATATTTCACGAGATTTTATACACCACAGAAAAAACCGTATAAATCTTTTAGAGGCAATGTATAAATCTCCTAGGCAAAATGGTATAAATCTCCCAAGGTAATGTATAAATAACCTAAGAGAAATGGTATAAATCGCCTAATGAAATCGCCTAATGAAATGGTATAAATCGCTTGTATAGATCGCCTGAAGAAATATGTATAAATTGCCCAAGGTTAACAACACATATAAATCACCCAAGGTTAACTACACGTATAAATTCACCCAGGTTTATAACACGAATTTTAAATACACCCAAAGTTAACTGCCAATGTTATAAAATCGGCCAAGGTTAACATACATGTATAAATCCCCTAAATAATTCCCGTATAAATCGCCACAAGGCTTATATGATGTTATAAATCGCCCAAGCCAAAAGTGTATAAATCGCTCAAGGTTATTACTACGTATAAATCGCCAAGCAACACACGTATAAATCGCCTAGTATCTCCAGTACGTATAAATCGCCTATACCAAACTTCAAAACCTTAAAAGACACACTTTTTGACGTTTTTTCTTAGTTTTTCTTTTACAACTAGTAGTTCTAAGCCTAAAAGAACCTTAAAAATGCAAACTTTATGATTTTTAAGACAAAAAGTTTTGAAATCAAGATTTGTACTTTTAAATACTTTGAACCAAAAGAAATGAAAGAAAAATGATGTTTTCTTAGAATTTTGCTTGTACACCTTGTATAACTAAGATACTAGAACCTTATACCAAAATATGAGGTCTTTTAGTGTTTAACAAAGCTTCAAAACAAAGAAAAAAGATGACGAGTAGAAAAACAAATATAAACGCACACAAAAACTTGTTTATCACCCCATGGCTCTAATACCAATTGTAAAATATAAGTAATCCTAAAACACACATACAAGTATGAAGAAAACTAGAGAGAGAAATAGAGTGGGAGGTTGCTTTTAGTGAGAGAGAGTGAAAGGAGATTGCATTAGATTTGTGTGTGAAAAATGAATACACCACACCCATTCCATAGCATGAATAGGTTTTTATTCTTAGTTTGGCTGTATAAGGGGGGGGCCCTTTTTGGACTTTCATGGTCTTTCATGCGGGCTTGGACAAACTAGCCTACTTAGATTCTAAATAATACTATACGAGCTATCTAATGATATAATGGAAGTGACCGATACTTTCTGTGATCCTAACATATATTTATAGAGTTGTCGACGCGACGGCAACGCTTTGAATTCCTGACGCCATCGCCACGTAGATGATTCTATATCCTCTTTAAGTCGGCCACATCCTGACGCCATCGCCATAATCCTGACACCGTCACTAGATTGATCACGACGGCGTCGCTTTATGCCTGTGACGCTGTCTCCAGTCACTGTTTGCAAAAGTCGTCATGAGATTTATTGTAGGTCCATAATCGTGTCCGTTTCTTCTCCAAATGAGCCCAAATCACGTGTCATTTCTCCAAAAGCATCCACAAGTATAAAAAACCTGAAAACAAAATGATTATAGCACATAATCTGGCATTGTTGCATATTTTAGGGGGTTAAATGATGCCAAAAATAGTGTATAAAATGGACACCTCGTCAGTCGTATCTTCTTGATGGATACGGCGTATTGAGGTCAAACCAGTAATCTTCAAATGTCTTTGTTTAAGCTCCAAAATGCGTACTTTTTGCTAATCTTCACCAAGTACTCCATAATTACTGCAATTCTCAAATACAAACTATTAAGTAACAATTCTTTGCAATTATTATACAAAATGGGTTATTTACATGGATAAATGCTTGCTATATAAAGTTAACGTTATTTTGATGTCATAAAATATCCCCTCAATTGAATCCTACTTGTCCTCAAGTAGCCTTTAGAAGTTTATAAAAATGTATCCCTAAGGATTTTTCCGTTAAGCATTTATTTGATCTATTACAAGTACACAACCAAACACCTCACGAAATAGGTAGATGAAAACACTCAAATCACTCAACTAAATCTATGTGGTTCATGTAATCTAATTCGGGTGGGGGCTCAATTGCTCGGCCTGACGTGTATTCTATTATTAGGCTTGCATGGATACACCTCTTCCACCACTAGAGCTAAGGAGTAAAAAAGTTCTATATAGGTAAAATAGGTTTTTATTGTAAGGTTAAGAGTTTATCATTCTACAATCTTTCACCAAAAGTACCACACCAACAAGGCAGCTGAAGCACACATACATGGCCGTAACGACGGAATAGACATGTTTTTGACGATCCACATCCCATTCGTAGTTTAACAAGGGGTAGGATGAAGAATGTTACAGGGTATGGGATCTTCTAACTTATTACAAAAGTAACAAAACCAACAGGCAAGTTGAATGATGCTTACATGGCCGTAATGACGGAATGAAATGATCGTTCGAATCACATCCTCATTCGAGTAAAACCCAAGGTTAATGATTAGGAAAGGGAAATAAATTGTTGTTAAATAAAAATTATGAAACATATAAACTAAGCCCAAAACAAATAAGGCACAAGTTGCTAGACACTTTTTCACGACCGTTACCATGATAAAGACACAACTATTTACACACGTCTTGATCATAGATCAAAAACAACAACCTAAGTTGGCGTTCCCCATTACAGTCTAACTTCCAATCACCCTTACGTTTACATACTTTTATAAGACAAATGGCGATATCTACCACTTTATACAAAACTTTACATCGTTGACTTATAAGACGTATCAACGAATAATCGATCATTCATATAATTCCTTCGGTTTAAGCTTTGGTAAAACGATTATCTCCAAACTTTTCTCCTCTTTTTTGTTGCGATTTTTCTAATTTTTTAATTTTTTTAAAACTAAATATGAAACTCAGTGTAATTTCATCATCTTCACGATCATAATAACTCCGAATAATTCCTTCGATAATTCTTTATTCTTCGGACGTACCAATAATTATGATGGTAGTAAACTCAATCATGAGTTTTGAATACATTATACTATTCCAATGGCTATGTGCAAATTTATTCCCAACCATACCAAAGATTGAAAATTGACACAAGACTCGGGAAATACATACTTTACACTTTAAGCAACTAGCAACCGATAAATGGACTTAATATAACAGGGTAGGCTAAGGTGTAAATGTGTTAATGAAAACTATTAGTTGGTGTTATTCCTTAAGGATTGGCTCTATTGGTTTTTCTAAGGGTATCTTACTCTTAAGTGAGAGTAAACAAAGGGTTTATACGGGGATTTAAAACTAACCAGTGTAGGAGCTTAGAAAAATCAACTATAACGCCTTTTTGAGATGTAATTTCTAGTAAATTTACAATTTAAAAAGTTACTCCTCTAAATCATAGTTACTCAATTATGTCGGTCTCGAATAGATATACCAAGCCAAGTTCAAAAAGTCTACATCATCACGGCCACAATCATATTTTCTTGATTTGGGTAAACATTTGGAAAAATATTAAGGTTCAAATCTTTACAATATCTAATAAGGGTTTTGTGTGCAGGTTATGTAACAAGTAATTTTACAAAAGTATGCTTGAATTTTTTTTAATTTTGAGCATAATTTAAGCATTTTATTGAAAAATAGGACAAGTATAATTTTGATTCACATCCCCCACTTGAATTATACAACGTCCTCGTTATATGAATAAAACATTAAATCGGGATTAAATGTATTGAATGAGAAACTCCCTGTATTTTGCTCAGTTAGATTCTCCAAGTTGAGTTTATGAGCAAGGATGTGTGTTGTAAATGCGTCTATATGCCAGCATGACTACAATCACACATAGGATTTTAGATGATCGATATTTCACCAACTTCGTCGATTTCTTTGCAGCGAGGTCATGTACAAAATATAAGAAAAACATGCAAAATCCTATCTTTGGGTATCTATGGTTAATTTAAATAAGCTAAATAAACTGTACATGAGACCAATACGCCGTATCCATAAACTGGAATACGCCGTATTGAGAAACCTGTAAAAAGTATCTAAATACGAGTCAGTTGCTGAATACGCCGTATCATATTTATGAATACGCTCGTATTTGACCATATTTGACAATAATGTTTAAGTGCATATAAATAATGGACTGTTAACTTCCAGGACATTCAAATACGCGTATGGATGGAGGGAGAAGCCTTATTGATGTCGGGAAGAATAGACTCGATAAAAATAAATAACAATCCGGGTGTCTCTCGGCAAAGCACTTTGTATTTTACAAAAATAGCCTTTAAGTTAGACTTTTGCCTCTCAGCTCTCTTCACTTCGTGCTGTCACATCCATACGTTGTCCTTTTTATAATAAATGTCTTGGTAGATTTTGGGACATACGTCTTCGTTTTTTCCAAGTATTATATTCACATCTTCTTACAGCAATGTATTCTTCGTTAGGTCCTAGTGAATATTTAATAGCCTCAAACTTCTCGGCTTTGCATACCCTTTTATTAGGTTGCACATCATCCTTATTATCTTTTTTTACGCTTCATGTGTCTAGCTTATATTCCACTTCTTCAATGTTATTGTTTGTCATGGGGGCTTTAAGAATGAAACTAGTAGCAGTGTGAGGGTTTCCATAGTCAGATTTCTTCCATTCATTATTGTTTAAATTATGTCATTCATTCGTCTTTTATTATAACTTCCATTCATCCAAGAGTGGAATAATACCTTTTTAGTCCTTTCATCCACTTTTATATGGTTTTCAAATGATGAATTTACTCATGATATGAATTCAAGTAGATCAATCCCCCAGTTATCCCCTTCGTCCAACATTTCATCTTCGCCATCGTGGGATTCGGGATAGAATTTACAAAAGAATTTCTACTAGCTCTTCCCAAGTGGTAATTTTTCCTTCCCCTTCATTTATCCACCATTGTCTTGCATCATCAGCTAGTGAGAGAGGAAAAACCTTTATTCGTAGTTGATGGGAGTCTACACCAGGAATTTGATTAAATTAAGTAATTCAAGAACCTTAGAAAGTGGTCCACCAGTCTTCATGAATCTATACCGTGGGTCATAGCAATTATTTTTAATTCTATCAAAAATTCCTTGCTGAGTTCAATATTTATATCGTCGTCGGTATTTGGCTCAGTAGGATTTGATTCAGCTTGAGCATTTTCCATGTATTTCTTTAAAATTGGTTTTGCCATAGTTCTTGTAGTATCTTCTTCAATCAACTAGCTCTGATAAGTATGACCTGTAATAAAGGTAAAATATTAGCAGGATTTGCTCTGAAGAAAGATAGAAAGTTTAAGCACGGAAATCAAATATGAAGAATCAGATTCTGTTATCAAACGATCAATACGCGTATTCAATAGATTTGAATACGCCGTATTAATCTTTTGGATGAATACGCTGTATTGGATAAGAAAGTTGGATATGTCATATCCAATGGAATTGGATACGCCGTATCGGGTTATCAACCAGAACAGTGTATTGGAAAACAATTAAACTAACAAACAAATTAAGCTAAGAAATAAATCAAACAACAATTATACAAGCAAATATACAGAATAGTACTCTAATCTAAATTACACTTATCCTAAGGGTTAGGATAATCTAATTGTATAAACCAAAATATCAAATAGAAATCAAGATTAAATTTTCACTCCTCGGCAACGGCGTCAAAAACTTGATGTGTCGCTGTGTAGTTGTAATTTATAAAACAACACTTTAACTGGCTGTGTACCCGATCAAATGGGAGTTTTGTGGTAAGTAGGGTGTCGATCATCTAAGAGCTGAGAAAGGAATCTTTTCAATCTATTAATATTTTAGTTATCTAGACTAATTTAATTCTATTCTATGTTAAAACTATGCTAAACTTTGTTAATCCTAAATTAACGGGATAAGGGGGTTTTAGCATGATGATGACTGGCACGGTTTTGTGGTTACTAAAATCAACTTAAGACACTAAAAAACACACGCATAGAAAATTTTGACAGAAGATAAAAGAGCGGTCATAGCCAAATAAAAGAAAACTGTATTAAACCATTGTTAATCTATTAGAACGGATAGATTGTTTATTTAGTGAATGATACTTATCTCGAGGCGGCATTAATTCTTAAGACTTGGCGGTACTTCTTCCTAAGACCTAGATACGAAGAAAATTCTGTCACAATTAAAGTATCCGCTAATGCATCCTTATTTGTATTTTAGGGATTTAAGCAATGGTGATTCTTGTTAAAAAACCCTAGCTCATAGAGACTTTACCCACTTACTACTTAAAGACAATTCATACACTAGTAGTCCACTAACCAAGTCTTTTCCAATTAATTGAGAACGTACTCATTGATCCCAAGGGTCCACCTGCCGGTCAAAACTAAGCTCACAATCTAAGGGCAAAGATAGGTTATTATTTGTGATCCTATTGGTCTAGATGTATAAATCACTATATGGAGAGCCATCCCGACATCTAGATTACTTGGTCCGTATCACTAGATCCAGTTGAATGATAGGTCACATACAAAAGCACTTAAACAAGTATAAATTGATAAACATAAACAAGCAATCAATGATAAATTAAGCAATTGAGATAACCAAACCAAATATTCAGATCTTCATAATAATGGCTAATACCCGAAGGTATTAGCCTTTAAACATCATAATCAATACAAAAGTAATAATTTAGCCAAGGTAAACTAACCGAGTTAATGAATGATACAAAAAACTGAATGATTACAAGAGTATAGGAGATTAAAAGTTGTTTCTTATGGAATTAATTACGTTGCAAGACCTCTTCAGCTCTTTTTCTCTTCTGAAAATAAACTTTTATGGTTTAGGTATCGAAAATATTTTTTAGCACATAAAAAATCCATTTTTAGGTTTTCTATTTATAAGGTCTGGAATATGGTCGATACGACGTATTAATTAGAGGTCAATTCGGCGTATGGGGGTTCTGGAGTAGGGGACCTGTTGCTATCTTCTAGACTATTTTATTGCAAAGATTGAATACGGCGTATTGGTCTTCTTTTGGATACGGCGTATTGGATCTTGTTCCTTTGTGGTTATTAGTGAAGTGCAGGCACAAATACGCCGTATCTTCCTTGATGGATACGGCGCATTGGATGTCAGAACAGTAATCTTTAAATGTCTTCGTTTAGCTCCAGAATGCGTGCCTTTTTGCTAATCTTTACCAAGTACTCCATAATTACTGTAATTCTCAAATACAAATGATTAAGTAACAATTCTTTGCCAAATAATTTTTAACAAATAGGTTATTTACATAGGATAAATGAGGCTATAAAAGTAACGTTATTTGATGTCATCAATTATGTGTAAGAAGAAGATGTGTACTCACTTACAATAATTTTTACTTAGCATTAATTAATATTCAAATAGGGGGAGATTGTTGGGCTAATTGAGTATCCAATTGTCTCTATCTAGATTTAAACACAAATTAGGCTAAGTGTTGAAGACTCACTAATGAACATCAGCGAGCAATGAAAAGAATTGTAGAAATACAGTTTAGCGAGAACTCAGACGTATCAAAGTCAAGACATGGTCAAGGAAGTTTTATAGAAGACATATTCGTCAGCTTGAGAATGGATATCAGCTGGTATGTAGTTGAAATTTGTGAAGGTTTAAAGAGAGTCAAGGGTGGAATACCTTGATGATCTTGTTACTCTTTGAAGATAAACAAGCTGAACTTGAGTCTTATCTCTAAGTGAGTTTAGGTGGGATAATTCAATAAAGCAAAATGGCGGGACAAAGTGTCTTTCAAATTAATGTCTACCTAACTACGATTTGGTGAAAGAAGTGAACAGTTGGCAGAATTGTTCACAAAAGTATGGGCGGGATGTTTCCAAAAATAGACGTGCATTAAATGCAGATGTACGTCAACCACAAGATTCTAGACACGTCTCACCTACCTCTACTAAGGGATCAACCTCGTATCACTATAAATAGGGAATGTCTTGAGTAGTAAATGATATCACTTAATATTGTTGTCGTTATTATAGTGCATTTACTACTTTGTCAAAACTTTCACTATAGTAAGTTGATCCCATCAGCGTGTCTTATATAAGTTCGCTTGTAAACTTGATAATCTATCAAGTTTACTTGTTCAAAGAGTAATCTTACATTGTCATTCAACAAGTGTGATCCATAACACTTTGTAATACTTTGATTCATATCAATAAAGCATTACACGATTGAAAAGTTATATCTTGTGTTGCATGTTTACTTTAGTGTTGTATATTTTCATATAGACGTGTTAATTGGGACTTACAAATCGCCTCCCCAAGAATAATAGGAGGACCATCTAAAATTTGTCGGCTCGAAATGAAAGTGGTTTGCTCATGGCTAACAATTTTCTAACAACTTTAAATAACCGATTTGCTAGATATTTAGCAATGATCTTGTAATGGATACCAATAAGCGAGATAGGCCAAATATCTTTGATATTTACTGGATTGTTTACCTTCGGAATGGGAGTAATTAAAGATGAATTTGAACCCATAGGCATCTTTCCAGATTCAAAAAACGTAGACACAAACTCGAGGATATCAAACTAAAGAAACTCTAATACTTTTCATGAAAAGAAATGAAAAACTATTGAGAGCATTAAGCTTTTATTCAACTATCACAAATTTCGTTCAGAATGTATGTTTTGTCACATTCTCTATCACTTCTTTTTTTAATATCTTTTCGTGAATCTCTTCTAGTCAGTAAAGTTTTTGTATGGCTGGATTTCTTCTAAATTCCCCAAACCATACTGTTATTTGATAAATAATATTTTGAACTTCTTTTAGACCACCTTTGCATCGCGTGGGCTTTGGTTGTTTTGGAATTCGGTGGTACAACCAAAACCATACAAATAAGTAAATATTATTGGAATGGAGTTAGTCTATCATATATCATTATATGTCAAAATTTCTTCATTCTTTCGGGTGAAGCTATTTTATCTTATATACAGATCGACATGTAAAGTTAGAGGTATCATCTTTTTTAATAGATCTCCTTAAATCCAAAGGGTTATTATTAGAACTCAAAATATTTAAGACAATGCTCGACAGTTGTCTTTAGGTTAATATTACTTCATCTATAGGTGGGCGGAAAAAATCATGTGTGAAAAAACAATACTTATAAGTATTGTTTTTTCATGATTTTTTTGTTTATAGATTATGAATTTTAGAGGTTATATATTTATGTTGTTAGTTGCTTCATGTTTGATTCATAGACTTGTTAGGTTCCTAGTTATTAATTCTTTGATGTAATTATTTTGATTTTTGAAGTTTTAAGTTGCTAACACAGTAAGTCAGTAACAATAATACACAATGCTTATGGATTTTTAAATGTGTTAATCACTAAATCATTGGCACATTTGTAATATATTATCAGGTTTACAGGGAGTTGTAATGGCGAAGCAAACAACGCAACGGACACTTGATAATTTTTTCCAGAGAAAGCTTGATAATACAAATAATAACTCTTGTTCAACATATCAATAATCAATGTGTAAACGTTCCAAGCTTCAACGAATGAAAGTGGACAGCATCAAAATCAGTTAGACCGAAATACTTCTGAAACTCCAAGGCAAAATAATGAGTAATTGGATCTTAATTCTTTGGAAAGAGATATCGGAAAGCCAAAACAAATTTGGAGTTATCCGGTGAATAAGAGGGAAAACATGTTAGCACGGAGCATATATAAATGTGGGGCCTTTCCAAATCATTTGAAAGAGTATCCACTAAAGGTCCAACTAAGGCATCTCGTAAAGTTTCAATACTCATGGTTTAGCATATTCCCTAATTGGTTAGAGTATTCGCCTACAAAACATTATGCCTATTATTTTCTGTGTTACTTATATTCTGATAAACCAAACGAGCGTCAAAGATCAGATGTCTTTATAGTTGACAGATTTGAAGAATGGTAAAAAGTTAATAATGGTAAAAGATGTGCATTCCTTAAACATCTTGGTTCTTCACAACACAAGAATGCATTGGCTTTCAGTGAGAATCTCCTTAAACCAGTGACACATAGTGAAAAACATTTTAGAGAAGTGAAGTAAAGATAATATCTACTATTAACCGTCTAAATTAAGCTTCGGTTGACGTCAACCAACGAATTACGTCAACCGAAGCTTTTAATTTTAGACAATTATAGGAGATTTTTTCTTTACTTACTTCGCTTCTCTAAAATGTTTTCAATATGTGTCTCTTGGTTTAGGAGATTCTCATTGAAATCCAACGCATTCTTGTGTTGTGAAGAACCAAGATGTTTGAGGAATGCACATCTTTTACCATCATTAACTTTTTTCCATTTGTCAAATCCGTCTACTATAAAGGCATCTGATCTTTGATGCTCGTTTGGTTTATCAGAATATAAGTAACACGGATTACAATAGGCAGAATGTGTTGTAGGCGAATACTCTAACCAATTAGGGAATATGCTAAACCATGAGTATTGAAACTTATGAGGATGCTTAGTTGGACCTTTAGCTGGATACTCTTTCAAATGAATTTGGAAAGGCCCCAAATTTATATATGCTCGTCTAACTTGTTCCCTCTTATTCACGGGATAACTCCAAATTTGTTTTGGCTTTTTTAGGATTCTCGTTCAAAGAACAAATTATAATAATTTAGAGCCAATTCCTTTTTTATTTTTGCCTTGGAGGTGTTTCAGAAGTATGTTGTTAATGATTTTGATGTTGTCCACTTTCATTCGTTGAAGCTTTGGAACGTTTACTCGCTTGATTTTGAGATGTTGAACAAGAGTTATTATTTGTATTATCAAGCTTTCTCTTGAAAAATTATCAAGTGTTGGTTGTGTTGTTTGCTTCACCATTACAAAAAACTCCTTGTAAATTCCATTGTATATTGCAAAATGTGCCAGATGGTTTTAAGTCGATTAATAATATTTAAAAATCCATGAGCATTGTGTATTATTGTTACCGACTTACTATGTTTGCAACTTAAACTTCAAAAATTAAAATAGTTGCATTCAAAGAATTTAATAACTAGGAAACCTAAACAAATCTACTGAATCAAACATGAAAGCAACTGACATCATTAAATATATAACTCTAAAAATTCATAATCTATATAAACAAAAAATCATGAAAAAACATTATGATAAGTATTGTTTTTTCACACATGATTTTTCTTCCGCCCAACCTATAGATGAAGTTAATATTAACATAATAGACAACTGTCGAGCATTGTCTTAAATATTTGAGTTTCTAATAATATACCCTTTGGATTTAAGGAGATCTATAAAATGATGAATACCTCTTAACTTTACATGTCGATCTGTATATAAGTAAAATAGCTTCACCGAAAGATGAAGAAATTTTGCATATATGTTATATGGATCGACTAATCCATTACAATTATATTTTCTTTTTGTTATGTTCTTGGTTGTACCAACCGGAATACCAAACAAACCAGAAGAAGCCCAACGCCATGCAAAGGTGCTCTAAAATGAAGTTCAAAATTTTATTCTGATCAAATACAGTATGGTTTGGGGATATTTTAGAAGAATTCCAGTTCTCTTACTTTACTGACCTAGGAAGAGATTCACGAAAAGTATATTAAAATAAGAAGTGATAGAGAAGTGACAAAACATGACATCTGTACGATATTGTGATAGTGATAAAGCTTATGGTCTCAATAGTTTTTCATTTCTTTTCATGAAAAGGTATTAGGAGTTTCTTTAGTTTGATATCCTCGAGTTATGTAGTTCACGCTTTTGTGAATCTGAAGATGCCTAGGGTTCATATTCATCTTTAATTACTCCCATTACGAAGAGTAAACAATCCAGTAATTATCAAAGATATTTGGCCCTATCTCGCTATTGGTATTCATTACAGATATTGCTAAATATCTAGCAAATCGGTTATTTTAAAGTTGTTAAAATTTGTTAGCTATGAGCAAACCACTTTCATTTCGAGCCGACAAAGACTTACAAAGTAGGGTTTTAAGAAGAGATTAGAGTTTAAACCAACAACCCAAACGTTGTTTTTATATACCCACGACTAGTAGAATCAACCCGGATGTGTTAAACCTTCACGTTCTTGAACCAAAATGGAAAAATGGAATGTTTATGTGTGTGTGTGTTGGATCGGATGAGCAAGAGAGAAAAGAAAAGAGAAAGAGAGCTTTTCTTGAAATGTTGTGGTGATGTACGTGTTTTTGAAAATGGGATAGGGATAAAGGATGCATGCATTAGACAAGCTAGCTAAAAATAAGCCATGTCGTTCCCTTGAGGGGTCCAGTCAGTTAAGGGGATCCTAGTTGAGTTTTTTTTGTCTTTGGTCGGGATCTACAATGTTCTTAACTCGTGAATAAACGTGACCCGAAAGTTTAAGTTTCTTAGTAATTGTTACGAATTAAGTTTAGTAGTATTAAAATGTCAAAATAATAAATGTCATAGTTTTAATGTTTTACTTTAGTGTAGACATATATATTGTCGTTCCGGAATGCTTTGTTTGCTGTTTAAGCTGTCTTACAAGAAAATTTATCCCGGTAAGTTATCAAATATAGATATAATCATCCAAAAAGAGATAATTCAAGAAATAAATAAATTATTGACTAGACAATCTATAAATTGACTATTGTTAGCACGGTAACTGTTCTGACAGAAACAACAAAAGTCAATAAAACAGAGAACTAAATAGAATATCACAAGCATGGAAAATCTACAAAGGTTACAATCTACCCCCTTAAAAAGAATTTCGTCTTAAAATTCAACTAGTTCTAGAGCTAAAGAGATGTGGGTATTTGAGTTTCATTTGATCCTCACGTTCCCAAGTTAATTCGAGACCTCGTTTCGAATTTCATCAAACCTTAGCGATAGGAATTCTACTCAGCTTCAACTTCTTGATTTCAAGCTCTAGGATTTCTACAGGTTCGACACGTGGAACGTGTCATGAACACTGCTTAGTTCTTGAGGTAATCTTAGTACATAGGCTACTAGACCGATCCTCTTAGTGATCTCAAAGGGTCCAATGAACCTAGGTGCTAACTTGCCTTTCTTCCCAAAACATACTACACCTTTCAATGGCGACACTTTGAGCATGACATGATCACCTACATTGAATTCCAAAGGTTTCATACATTTGTCGGTATAACTCTTCTGACAATCGTGTGCAGCTTTAAGCCGATCCTTGATCTGGGGGATCTTCTCAGTAGTTTCTTGCACTATCTCAGGTCCAATCAATTATCCTTCTCCCACTTATGCCCATAGAATGGGTAAGCGACACTTCCTCTCATATAGTGCTTCGAATGGTGCACATCTCACACTAAAAGGGTAGCTGTTGTTGTAGGAGAATTCAACCAATGAAAGATGAACAACCCAACTTCCTCCAAAGTCGATGATGCATGCTCTGAGCATGTCTTCCAAAGTTTGAATGGTACGCTCACTTTGGCCATCAGTCTGTGGACGGTAAGCCGTACTCATGTCTAAATGTGTTCATAATGCCCCTTGCATTGATTGCCAAAATCGTGAAGTAAAGCGACTATCTCGGTCGGATATTACGGATATTGGTACACCATGACTTGCCACGATTTCATTGAGGTAGAGCCTAGCTAATCTATCCATCTTATAGTCCTCACAAATAGGTAGGAAATGAGCAGACTTAGTCAATCAGTCCACAATGACCCAGATTGATTCATTCCCACTTCTGGTCCTTGGTAGATTTGTGATAAAGTCCATGGCTATTCTCTCCCATTTCCACTCAGGGATCTCAGGTTGTTGCAGTAAGTCGGATGGCCTTTGATGTCCAGCTTTAACCTTCGAACACATCAAGCACTTGCTAACATACAAAGATATATCCTTCTTCATTCTTGGCCACCTGTACATATCCCTAAGATCATAGTACATCTTATCTGCTCCTGGGTGTACAGAGTACCTTGCCTTATGGGCTTCATCCATTATCAGGGTTCTTACGTCGCCCATGATGACATCAAATAACGTTACTTTTATAACATCATTTATCCCATGTAAATAACCTATTTTATATAATTATTGCAAAGATTTGTTACTTAATTGTTTGTATTTGAGAATTGCAGTAATTATGGAGTACTTGGTGAAGATTAGCCAAAAGACACGCATTCTGGAGCTTAAACGGAGAAATATGAAGAAAATGATTTTTGACATCCTATACGCCGTATCTATCAAAGAAGATACGGCATCTATGTGCCTGCACTTCACTAAAGACCACGAAGGAACAAGATTCAATACGCTGTATCCGAAAGATGTTTATACGCCATATTCAAGATATAGTAATAAAATATTCTAAAAGATATCGAACGTGGTCCTTACTCCAAGAAACCCTCGATACGCCATATTGACCTCAGTCAATACGTCGTATCGACCAAATTCCAGACCTTATAAATAAAAAAACCTAAAAATGGGTTTTCAGTGTGCTTAATCATATTTTTGATACCTTAACCATAAAAGTTAATTTTCAAAAGAGAAGAAGAGCAGAAGAGGTCGAGCATATCAATTAATTACATAGGAAACAACTTGTAATCTCCTATACTCTTGTAATCGTTTAGTTTTTGGTATTATTCGTTAACTCGGTTAGTTTACCTTGGCTAAATTTTTACTTTTGTATTGATTATGATGTTTGAAGGCTAATACCCCATTATTATGAATATTTGAATGTTTGGTTTTATTTATATATATTGCTTAATTTATCGTTGATTGCTTGTTTATGTTTATCAGTTTATACTTGTTAACATGCTTATGTATGCGACCTATCATTCAACTGGATCTAATGATACGAACCAAGTAATCTAGATGCCGAGATGGCTATCCATACAGTGATTTATACATCTAGACCAATAGGATCACGAATAATAACATATCTTTGCCTTTAGATTGCGAGCTTAGTTAGACCGGCAGGTGACCCTTGGGATCAATAAGTACGTTCTTAATTAATTGGTAAAGACTTGGTTAATGGACTACTAGTGTATGAATTGCCTTTAAGTAGTAAGTGGGTAAAGTCTCTATGGTTTAACAAGATCACCATTGCTTTAATCACTAAGATAGATTATAATCAGTAAATAAGGATGCTTTATGTGGATACGTTTAATTGTGACAAAATTCTTCGTATATAGGTCTTAGGAAGAAGTAACGCCAAAGTCTTAGGAATGATATGCAGCCTCGAGATAAGTAATCATTGAACTAAATAAACAAACCAATGTTCTAATTGGATTAATCATGGCTAATACAGTTTTTTTATATTTGGCTAGACCGCTCTTTTATCTTCTGTTAATTTGCTTGCGTTCGTTATTGTGTCTTAAATTGATTTTAGTCACCACAAAACCCGTGCCAGTCTCTCAGGCTGAAAAACCCCCTTATCCATTAAATTTAGGATTAATATAGGTTTAGCATAGGTTTAACATAGAATAAAATTAACTTAGTTTAGATAACCAAAATATTAATAAATTGAAAGATTGTTTCTCGCTTTTAGTGATCGACATCATACTTACCACGAAACTCCCATCTGACCGGGTACACTACCCGTTAAAGTGTTGTTTTTGGTAAAGTCGGCAAAATATAAATTTAAAACTTGAAACATAAATTACAACCACACAACGACACATTAAGTTTTTTGGCGCCGTTGCCGGGGATTGAAAAATTTAATCTTGATTTTTATTTGATATATTGGTTTTTAACCCTTAGGATTATTATAGTTTAGAATAGTTAATAATTATGTATTATTGTTTGTTTGCTTATTGTGTTTGTGTAATACGGCGTATTCAGTTTATTGAATACGACGTATAAGTTATTTGACGGTTTTCTTTCCTAGCAAGTTTATTACAGGATGGACAACCCAAACATTACTACGGAAGAATACATCAGGCTCGAAGAAGAAAAAGCTCGTCAGCATGGCAAGGTGTATAACAGGGAAACTGCTACGTATGGTAAGATCTGGTATGATGAAGACGTTCATGACCTCAGATCTATTGAAACTAAATTCCTAGTTATAGCCTTCAATGATAAGTTGACATCCGAAGAAGCACTCTCATGTGAACCCACGGTAAGTCCTCTTAACGACAATGAAATTGACTTTAGAATATCGTTTGACGAATCCGACGATGAAGATTACACGGTGATTTTTGACAAAAATTTGTTTTCTTATAAAATAATTTCCGTCGATAATTTGAAAACGGTTTAGGAAAATAATAATGATAAAGTCAATATGCCTTTGTTTCCACCACCCGAGCCTAAGGTTAGTTATTTTGATGATTTAGACTTCCTTAAAGATTTTGAGAATGAATTCCCAGCCATTGTTTACAATGATGCTCTAACGTCTAAATCATATTTCTCTACTGAACCTGTTGAAATTCCTCATCGTATCGATGAATTTGATTTAAAAACTGAAACATCATTGCCCGAACGTGATGAAAAGGAACAAAACATTTTGTACTTTAATGATTTGTTTCCTTTTAACATAATTTATCCCGATGATCTAAAGTTGGAAAAGGACAATGATAATGAAATCAATATAATACAGTCTTCATGGGGTAATGAAATAAACATCAACACACAAGGGTCAAATAACCCTCTGGAAATAAGTCACGATAAAATTAGTAAAAATTTTGATGTGAAATTTTTTATCATGAAACTAGACGTTAACATCGTGACATGGGATTATCTTAACAACAGGATGTTACTGAATCACTTTAAGAATTTATATGTATTGTTTGGCATCCCGTTCGAACCTAAGCAGTTTTATAAGGATGGTGTTTAAGCAGGGAAGTTGCGGAGGCCAATGTACGTTTTCTTTACTTTGTATGAATTAGGAAAATTGGTCTCTAAGAACGGATACGACGTATTAGGTAAACACCTATACGACGTATCCACCGTTTTTAGCTTGAGTTGACTAAGTCAATGATTTCGTTCAATACGCCGTATTAAACGAACTTCTATATGGCGTATCCAGTTTGGGTACAAAAGGCCATCTGATACGCCGGATTAAGATTTACACACACTTTTTACTCTCTAAAAAAATACTTTTAACTGCGTAATTCTTGGAAATCATTTTTCTTGTCTCGTAATCATTCTCATCTCTATTGTAATCATACGGTAATGTGTTCTTCCCTTTGCCCTCGGGTTTTTGATTTTCGAATTGAATTAGAATTACGGTTAGGGTTAGGGTTTTGATTTTAGTTTTGAGAGTTTGTTCTGAATACGCCTAGCCTTAGACCCCTTTTCCCCAACGAATATGTAAAAGAATTTGAGAATTGGAAATGGGTCAAACTGGTAGATATGGGAATCCCCTTTTCGTTTTTAAACTGCAGAGCAATATGACATATCCACTAAAATTGTTACGGCGTATTAACTCAATTCACCTAAAATTTTAAAACACCAATATGACGTATTCAACAACTCAAATACGGCGCATTGATCAGCTGGAGATCCTGCATTTTAAATCCCATACGCCGTATTGATTTATATCTATACAACGTGTTGACAACATACCTCCTAATACTCTGAATCCATTCCCTATACGGAGTATTCAAATAAAACCGAATACGGCGTATCTATATCAGAATACGCCATATCTGCCGTCAGAACAAAATGACAGACCTTTATAATCTTTGTACTGATTTCGCTAAATTTGCAGATATGGCTCTTCCACCTAGAGATCAGAGGCATTAGTATCTTAGGGTTTGAGGGATACTACACTGATGCTAATATCATGGATTTTAAGATAAGGTTGGGTAAGATATACAAGAGAGAGATACATAGGGTTCATGTTTTCGATTTTGGGGGATTGAGTGATATGATGGCTGAGGGGTTGAGCGGTAGGATAATGATGGAGCACAAGGATGCTTAGGGACAGAGTGTATTTACAAGTAAAGTTTGGAGACATCTGTTTGAGATATGAGGCCCATTGGTGCATGAGCTCATTCTGGAGTTCTTTAGTACTTTCAGATTTGGAGAGGTTGTGGTTGATCTTGATATGGCTGGAGCATTACAGTTTTAGTTAGGAGAGGTTAGGCACCGCATGAGCTAGAGGAAGTTTATTTTGGCCTTGGGATTACATACAACAAAGGAGATGGAGACTGCTGGGTTTGGTTTATACTGGGTAGAGAGTGGTAGGCAAATCTCTAACAAGGGTAATCTAAGCGCTTATTGGAGAGAGATTACTTCTGAAGGAGATTTTCTGAGTACACCCCCTTCTTATACTCTTATCAGGGATCTGATGTTAAGATTATGCCACAGGCTCATCGCCTGTAGCATTACTGGGAGTAGTCAGGCACCTAAGAAGGTGACCGTGAGTAATTTATTTTATTTGAGAGGGATGGATGTTGGCTCAGTCAACTTCCCTTATCTGTTGGCTAGGTAATTAAGGTTGTTCACTTCAGGGAGGAAGCAGGGGGCTATGATATCTGTAGGACAATTTGTTGCTTGTCTAGCTGAGCATTTTGGGATGCTTACTGAGGAGAGACTCCAGGGACTAACCGTGATTGTGCGAGACCTCCTTGTAATTGATATGGCTTAGTTGGTGAGGCTTTAGATTTGTGAGGAGCTTGATGATACGTGGGCTTGGGTAGCCCCGACACCAAAGAGGCAGCTAGATGTTGCGGCTAGTGCCCCTAAGGCCGCTGGGGATGCTCCTGCAGTTGATGAGGTTGCTCGGGCTGATCCAACACCTATGCAGGCACCTCAGCTACCACATTCTGCCCCCAGGACTATGCCTCAAAGGATCGCGAGGCTCGAGGAGGAGGTTCATGAGTTACGGCGAAGCATTGTGGGACTACGTGGAGATGTGGACAGATCAATCACTGATTAGAGTAGGTTCGCTACCTGGATGGTCAGTTGCATGACTCAGCTTATGGATGCTAGTGGTCGCACCTACTAGGCCTTCGACAACACTCTCGTAGGTAGCTTGCGGTTTCCCTATCAGAGACGCACCAGGCGCAGGACCGACGATACCATCACCTCTACATCCCAACAGGACGAGCAGCAAGACCCATGATCCCTTTACTCCTTATCTTTTTGTTTCTATCTTTTGTACATTTATGTCATGATGTATCTTACTTAAAACATGTTGATATTTACTTATGTATATTATGATATGATGGCTTTTGACTTATTTGTGAATGATAGAATCAAGACTGGCAGTAAGTTTAGCACCATACAATGAGGTACGAATCCAAGCACCACGTCTAAGGTTGCAAAAATCATGAATCATTAGCCGGGCGGTCGAACACCTTGTAGCTTGTAATCGGTCAAGGCGGGATTAATCGACGATTAATCGGATTGGCATTTTTGGCAAAATTTGGGTATTTTCGGCAAGTTTTGTGTATTTCCGTTGAGTTTTAGATATTATTGGCAAGTCTTTTTCTAAAAAATAACTTGTAATAGATTTAAACAGTTAATATAAGTGATCAAAACAAGTTTACGATGAGTTTTAGGTACTTTCGGCAAGATAAGAAGGTTTCTTGTCAGTTCTGTCTATACGGCGTATTCATGTACATGATACTGCGTATTCGGCAGACGGAACCGTATAGATACCTTTTACATGTTTCTTTATACGACGTATTCCAGTTTATGGATACGGCGTATTGGTCTCCTGTATAGTTTTTTTAGTTTAATTTAATTAACCGTGGGTACCGAGATAGGATTTTGCATGTTTTTCCCATATTTTGCATAGGACCTCACTGTAAAGAAATCGACAATGTTAGTGAAGTATCGATCATCTGGAATCCTCTGTGTGTTGTAGTCATGCTGGTATCCAGACGCATTTACAACACACATTCTTGCTCATAAACTAAACTTGGAGAATCTACCAAGCAAAATATCAGGGGAGTTTCTCATTTTATTTCTTTTAATTCCTGTTTTTAATGTTTTATCTATACAACGAGGACGTTGTATAATTCAAGAAGGGGGATGGGAATTAGATTGCATACTTGTCCTATTTTTCACTTTAAAATGCTTAAATTATGCTTAAATTTTAAAAAATTTCAAGCATACTTTTTTGAAATTACTTGTTACATAACGACACAAATACCCTTTATTAGACATTGTGAGAATGAACCTTATCCTTTCAAATGTTTATCCTAAATTCCACAAATATATGAGTGTGTCGGTGATGTTGTGACTTTAAAACTTAGCTTTGGTATATCTATGCGATAATCTCAGTGATGAGGTACTATAGGATTTAGATGAAGTAATTGTTTTAAATTAGTAATTTTCTAGGATTACAACCCAAAAAGCCTATACATGTTGTTTTATTAACTAACTACATTGTTAGTTAAATCCCGATAAACCCTGTGTTTACTTCTGTTTAAGAGTAAGAACCCCTTGAATAACCTTAGAGCAATCCTTTGGAATAACAACACCAATGTTTGTATTGATTACCCTTACACCTTAGCCCTAACCGGTTTAGATTAATGTCAAATTTATCAGTTGTAGTTGCTTAAGTGTATGTATGTATTTCCCGAGTCTTGTGTCATTTTCTATCTTTGGATACGGTTGGAAGAAACTTGCACATTGCCAAATAGGAAATGTAAAATGTAGTCAAAACTCTATGTATTTTTACTACAATCACAATTATTGTACGTCCGAAGAATGAAGAACATGGAGAAATAATCAGGAAGTTATTATGAGCGTGGAAGATGGTGAAATTACACCAAATTCATAGTTAAGTATACAAAAACGAAAAAATTAGAAAAATCGAAACAAAAAAAAGAGGAGGAAAGTTTAAAGATAATCGTTTCACAAAAAGCTTAAACCGAAAGAATAATATAAAGGATCGATTATTCATTGATACATCTTATAAGTCAACGATATAAAGTTTTGTATAAAGTGGTAGATATCGCCACTTGTCTTGTAAAAGTATGTAAAGTATGAGATGAATGGGAAGTTGACCGTTACGGGAACGCCAACTTAGGTTGTTGTTTTTGATCAATGATCAAAACGTTTGTGTATATAGTTGTGTCTTTATCATGGTAACGGTCGGGAAAAGTGTCTAGCAACTTGTGCCTTATTTGTTTTGTACTTAGTCTATTTGTTTCGTAAATTTTTATTTAACAACAATTTATTTTCCTTTCCTAATCATTAACCTTGGGTTTTACTTGAATGAGGATGTGATCGACTCATGCATGTATATTCTGTCGTTACGGCCATGTATGCGTGATTCAGTTGCCTTGTTGGTTTATTACGAATTGTGCAAATACGGGCACGATCAGGCTTCAAATAGATCAAAGAGTTCTTGCGATGGTTGCTGGGTTGCCAAGTCTTGGATAACTTGTGTCAACACAAATGGAAACACTACGTTAAGTGAAGGGCATGGGGTGTCCTTCCGAATCACCTCCGACGTGAGAGTAAGTATGTGTTTTATAGAGTAAAGTAAGGTAAAATAAGTGTGTATGAAAAAGTGTTGGTTATACATGGAGACTTGACCATTTATTTATAGGTGTGAAAATAGGATGGACAAGGCATAACACAAAAACTAGTGAACGTGGGTGTGTCCTACGATTTAAGGGGTGATTGCAGGAACTGTGTACCACGATCTCTACCTTGGCGAGAAAGCCTTGGCAGAGAGGGAGAACGTGGGTTTTGACTTAGCCAGACCTTTTCCCTAGTTTGTTAAAAAGACTCCGGCGATGGGTGAAGGGCCTTACGTGGCGGAATTTCCTAAACTGGATAATCATCCGAAGTTGATTTAGCACTCGAAACTATTCGAAGATCTTATAGTGTATTTAAGGAGAAGATCCCATTCGAGCTCGAAGGGGAGACCTTCGAGCCAGAGAGGGGGTACATCATCAAGCACTGCCAGTTGAATGTAATGTATGCATCTATGAATGCATTGCATTCGACTCAATTAGCAAATCACTCGAAGGCCATATGAAACATCCATTCACATGTACTTCATGCATTAAATGATAAGTCCACTTATCATGGAGTTAGTTGAGTCTTTAATGAAGATTACTCAATAGTCTTCCTGGGTAATAGGGAATGTCTTATCCCAATTTTCCTTCTAATTTGAAATCCGGATAACTCCTGATGTGTGACACGTAGACGGTCGTGAAGGTATTAAGAGATACTTATAAATATTTTGCCATAAACCTTTCTTTTCTTTTTCCGTCATCATCTTTCTTTCTACTTTCTTTGACCTGCTGTGCATCTATCTTTGAGGTAAGATAATCACCATCCTTTTTTAATTATGAGCATGAAGGACTCCATAACAACTCAAACTTGTGAACTTTCACAAGAAGAGTTCAATGATTTTCTCGCCCTTTACCCTGTTCCTTCTGAATATCATGTTATTCTTCCCAAATCCAATCAGACCGTTTTCGATGCTCCTCCTGGGTATGTGAGGTTGTACACCCATTCATTCTCTCTTGCAAATCTTAGGCTTCCTCTTACTGAGTTCTTGTGCGAAGTTATAGAATATTTCTAGGTTCATATATCGAGACTCAATCCTTTTGGCTATGCCAAGCTCACTACTTTTGTTGTCATTGTAAAGCTTATGGTTGTGAGCCCTCTACCGACCTCTTCTGAAGTTTCTTTAATTTGTGTTGAGCTGGTAAGTGGCTGACGTTTGCTAAAAGGTCTGAAAAACATATTCTGAATCTGCTTCCTAAAGTTATTACCCGCATCGAAGGTTGGCACGAACGGTTTTCCTATGTTCAAGACTCCATCATCCCTGCCAAGTATCTAAAACTTCTGTCCGAGCAAAACAAACTTGATTTGAAATCTTTCAAAGATAAACTTCCTTCCAATATTAAAGAGAATCCCATGTTCCAACATATTAGTTGATATCCCACAAATGTTCGTGTGTTTCCTAATCCTATCCTTTTGTTGGCTGGCCTTAAACCTTCATGGGAACATGGTCAGTAACGACCTGCGATCATGGCGGGCAGAAGGGGTATTTATCTTTCTTGCTTCTTTCTTCATTTTCCATTTTCACTAATATATGATTTACTTTCTCTTTCTGCAGAAATGGCTTTTAGGAACTTCATCTACACCGAAGACGATGAAGACCTAGCGTTTTTGCCTAAGGAGCCTTCTCCGGGCTTTGGTATTGGTTCCCCATTTGTTTTAGTAAACATGGAGCCTCCAAAAGCCAATGAAGAGCCCGAGATTCAGCCTGCAGAGGTTACAGCGGATTTTGGGGGAAGCCCAAAGCCTGAGCTGTTTGTCGTCCATCTTGGGACTGTAGCTGCTCGGATAAAAGATAGGAAGTGTAAAACTAAAGGAGGGTCGTCAAGGCCTCCCGTTAAGAGGAAGCTTGCTTCTAGATCTTCCACCTCCCGTGCTACTCATGCCAAAACTTCTTCCTCGAAGGATGTTGCTCCCTTCTTGACAGTTTCTGATAATGACGAGGGTATACTCTTGTTTTTTTTCTTGCCCCCTATTGTCTTTGCCTTATGGGTTCATTAACATGCTTATTATTTTCTCTTTTCTCTCTCTTTTTATGTCTTTCTGATGTCCTTGAGCTTAAGGATGCTACTGTCTGTCACCTTAAGATATCTGCTATTACTCCTCTAGCTTATAAGAATCATCTGGATAACCATATGGATTTAGAGTTGGTGGATCTTCATTACCGCTGTTATGCGAGACACTCTGTAGTTTATAATGCTGTAAAAAGGAGGTCTTGTGAGTTATTGCTGGTGATTGAGAAGCTTAGGGGCGAGTGTGATGTTATGAGAAGCATGGAAAGGGCTAGGGAAGAGGAGTATGAGGGGATGTGGGTTAAATGTGAGGCTGCTATGACTGAGTTTGAGAAGAACCCCGCTGTGGTAGCCTTTCGAGAAAAGATATTTGTTCTTTCTGCTGAAGTCAAGGAGCATAAGTTAAATCTTGACAGGATGATGTTGGAGAGCTAAAAGTGGGCAGGCTACCAACAAAACCTTTTGACTTTGGAGTCAAAGGTTACTTCTCTTGAGGCCAAAAAGGAAAGGTTGGAGGCCGTTGAAGTGTCCTTACGAAAGGAGGTTGTAGAGCTTAAACAAGATAGGAGAAAGGTGGTATCAAAGGTTGTTCTTTATGCTGCGATGGAACTTGTTCATAGTGATGCCATGGGTAGCCTTGTTGGTAAGCTTGTGTCCTCCGCTATCGTATATGGGAGATGTAGGGCTTTCGAGCAGGTTGCTGATATGAAGGAGCCTTTCGACTTGTCAAAGGTGAAGGGTTATCGCTCTTCTTACAAGAAGGATTGATGACATCAAATAACATCTATTTTATAGCATCATTTATCTCACGATATTAACCTATTTTGTATAGTTATTGCAAAGAATTGTTAATTAATTGTTCATATTTGAGAATTGTAGTAATTATGGAGTAATTGGTGAAAGATAGCAAAAGACGCGCATTCTGGAGCTTAAATGAAGATATTTTAAAGATTACTATTTTGAAGACCAATATGCCTTATCCATTAAGGAAGATACGACGTATCCATGCCTGCACTCACCAAAGACCACACATGAATGAAGCTCAATACGCCGTATCCAGAGGACTCAATACGCCGCATTCAAGATATGGAATCAATATAATATTCTGGAAGATATCAAACGTGGTCCCTACTCCAAGAAATCCCCAATACGCCGTATCCAATTCATTGATACGCTGTATCCAATCGACTTCCAGACCTTATAAACTGAAAATCAATAAAAAAAAAAAAGGCGGAAGATTTTTTAAGTCGTGCTAAATCATTATTCTCGATATTTTAAAACCACAAAGTCGATTTTTAGAGGAGTGAAAAAGAAGCAGAAAAAGTTCGAGATAAGTATTATAATTCATTAGAAGACAATCATGTTAATTCCATATTACTTTAGTATATCGTTCATTTTTTGGTATATTCGTTAAAAACGGTTAGTTTACATTGGCTAAAATAATTGGGTCCTTTTTGTATTTATTTTTGACGTGTTGATAGGATAATACCTTCGGGTAATTGCTATTATTATGAAGATTCCTGAATGTATTGGTATTTGTTGTATATTCGATTTCCTTGATTTATCGTTGAGTGATTGTTTTATGTTTATCAATTTATACTTGTCAACAGAGAAGATCATCCAGATCAAGCAAAGGATACAAGTCGCCCGTGATAGGCAAAAGAGTTACGCCAATTTAAAGCATAAGCCGATAGAATTCCAAGTTAGGGATAATGTTATGCTTAAAGTTTCTCCTTTGAAAGGGGTCGTACGTTTTGGCAAATGGGGGAAGTTAAACCTTAGGTACGTTGGACCGTTCAAGGTGTTGGAAAAGGTTGGATCTGTTGCATATAAGCTTGAGCTTCCTAAAGAGCTGAGCAGGGTTCACAATACGTTTCATGTATCCAACCTGAAAAAGTGTTATGCCGACGAACCATTAGTTGTTCCGTTGGATGGAATTCATTTTGATGACAAGCTTAAATTCGTCGAGGAACCAGTCAAAATCATAGATCGCGAAGTCAAACAATTAAGGTAAAGCCGTGTCCTAATTGTCAAGGTTCGATGGAACTCTAGGCGAGGTCCTGAGTTTACATGGGAATGTAAAGACCAATTCCGGAAGAAATATCCACATCTCTTCGCAAGGACTGCACCGTCGTCAAGTGCCGCGTCTTAAGCCTTGAGGACAAGGCTCATTTAACGGGGGGAGACTATAACACCCCATGTCTTAAGATCATTTACGATGTCAATATATTTAATATTTATTTTTAGTATTGTTAAGTTAAATCGCGTAAGCTAAAAATTATCGTTCAATGTAAACGGACATCAAACAATTAAATGTTTACATCAAGCAAGTGTTAAGTAATTATTTTGAGTATAATTATTAACTTTGTTCATTTTATTTTTATTGGTTACGTAAATTGTTTACGTTTCGCGATAAAATACGTTTAGGCATTCTCGGAACCACCAAAACTTTTCTACGCTTCAAAAAATACCCACAATTATACCCAATACCCAAAAAATTCATAAATAACTCATATATATGCATGTATGGCCGGATTCAAAGAGAAAAACACAAGAAAATATCAAAAATCATACAACTTGATATTGTACTTCACCAACTAATTAAACCATAAGACTTTCACTAGAAAAAAAATGACCAACTATCCCTTAAATTCCTCATCTTGTCCAAGCATAGTGAAATATGCATCTAGACTTATTATCAACTAGTTACAAGAAGTATATAAGCTAGCAACTATAAGTAAACTCATACACTCTTCATTTTGCTATGTGAAAAAACTCTCTTTTCTCTCTTTTCCTCCTCCAACCTACGGCCAACACAAGAACACCCCAAATAATCCATATCAAATTTATTTAACACATTTACACACATTCCTACATGATATCTAAGATAACCTTAGGTGTTTAGAAGGTTTGGTTTAAGGTTTACAAGGGTTAATAAGCAAGAAGCAAGATCAGGGTTTCATTTGGAATTAGGGTTTTCAAGGGTTGTAAGCTAGGGTTTGGTTTCTAAACAAGGGTTTAGATCACTTTTTTCATCACTACACTTCATATTAAGGTTATCTAAAACTCTTAATCTCTTTTTTTTCAAGATTTTATGTATATATAATGTTTGTGTAGTTAATCACCATCTAAGAACATATTTACTTGTAAAAATGGATTTTTACACTTGTTTATGATTTGGTAAACTTTTATATATATTGTATGAATGTTCATATATTGTTATAATGGAAGTATAAGTAATGTATAAGTGTTGGTTATGTATAAAAGGTATATGTAAACAAGTTAACTAAAAAGTAAACTTATGAAAGTTCATGTAAACAAGTTAACTAATAAGTGTGTACACATTTGGATCTTGTGATTTTTGGACAATATATGGACTAATCATGGACTAGAGACCCTAATGATGGAATACATGTGATTATGAGTGTTGTAATGGACTTGTAACAAAGTGATTAAACTTAAAAGTTAGAAAAACTCATATTAAACACATTTTAAGAAAAAGTTCAAAACATTCTGTTTGAAATTCGAATTTAACATATATATTTTATGATTTTATAAAATACTACATGTCACAAGGATCGTGGGCATGTAGAGAACTCGAGAAACCGATTTATAACGATGGAGATACGCTAATTTTAAGTTATACGTTAATTAAACGCGTTATAAAAGAATTTTTATAAAAACAAGTTATAAAATACTTCTGATGTATAAGGTTTATTATTTTTCCCAGATAGTACATAATTTTAGGATTCTAAAACAATAACAATCGTAATTTTTCAATCAATAACGAAGGAGTTATGAATTTCGCAAGTTTACGGTAATTAAAGTTTATAAAAATAATTTTATAAACTATTAACAGTAAAAATCACTATTCTTAACAGATACATGTTTTTGAAAAATGTTATATTTTGATAAGATTTGTAATTACGAAGATGTGCTTGAAAGAATCACTAAATTCGGAGCTAAAACGGATAAAATACGACATTTACGGGTTTTACGATAACTAAACTTATAAAAATAAATTTATAAAATGTCATGAACACTAAAACCACTATTCATCAGGGGGCTAAAAATATGAAAATGTAATATTTTGATGACTCGTCTTAATACGAAAGCGTGGACATAAGAAACGTAAGAAACAGGCTTAAAACGAAGAAATTGCGTCGTTTTTGCTATTGAGATATTTGTAAACGTTTTAACTTTATAAATATGATTTCACAAACACGATTAGATGGTGATGTAGCTAGATAGAATTATATATGGTAGTAGTTATTCATATGCTTAGAACTTATACGACCTATAATTAATTAGGTTGCATTCGGTGTTTATCTGACGCATTTTATGTGATATAATTTTTATCGTGCACTCAAGGTGAGTTCATAGCCCCACATTTTATATTTTAATGATTTACAAGTTTTGGGGTGAGAAACATATGCATGTTTTACAATTGGACGCAAGTGGACATTTCATGTTTACGATTACGTGTTTGCCTAAGTAGCGATAACCCTTTGAGCCCATTATCATGAACTGTCAATTACTGTTGTGAGTGCGAATGTTATAAATAGATCTATTTGGGATTGACATCCCCGTTCAGGTGAGTCATGCTTACTGTGCCGGTTTGCCGGACAACGAACGTATACCATGTCAGACATAGGATGTTGCGGGTTAGAACATCATCACGGGCAATGTTGGCAATTTATATTGCATTTCATACATGTCGAGCTTCAGTGTCATGAACTTAGGAAAACGTAATTACATTTTATGATGTTTGCATCTGTTGCATTATCATGGGGAAATCTTGCGGTCCTACATTATACATTTTATAAACCTATGAATTCACTCACCAATATGTTGATGTTTTAAGCAATGTTTTTCAGGGGATCAATAAGGCACGAGGTGCAAGGGATACATTGGTGGTTTTGATTTGGATGTCATGCATTAAATATTTTGTCGCATTACATTTTGTATATCTGTTATTGGCTAGAAATATTTGTATTTGGAACAAGTGAATAAGTGAAGCTTCGGGCTTTTGTAACAAACAATTTGTTAAATCCAATGTATTAGTTTTAAATGGCTTTTAATGGTCGTTCTTATATATATCTTGTGTTATTGATCTATGAAGTACCACCCCCAAACCATATTCCGTTGCGACCCAATTTGGGGGTGTTACACAGCAACCCGGTCAAACACTCAAGAACCAAATATATCGTTGTCCGCTACCATTTCATAAAGGAGCACGTGGAAAAGGGTACGATTGAACTGTATTTTGTCAAGACTGGTTACCAATTGGCCGACCTATTTACCAAAGCCCTTCCAGTGGATAGGTTTAATTATTTGATTCGTCGCCTTGGTATGTGTAGTTTGTCTCCACAGGAGCTTGAACATCTTGCAAAATCACAGTAACTCTTTGTATATATTTATCAGGAAAACAAAATATAAAATTATAAAACCTATAAAAGCAAAATACAAAATCAAAAAATTTCAAAAATACCAAAAATAATCCTCTTTGAGATGTCTCTCGTAAATCGATAACATTTACGCACCTAGAAATGTTGATTAATATTAACACGGGTCTATAAATGAAGTTCGAGCGAGAGTTTCAAAAGTTTTCAAAACATGTCTCTTAATAGAAGTTCGAGAGAGAGTTTCTAAGTAAATATCAGCTTAGGCTCGGTCTCTAAAGAAACGAAAATGTTCATTTATACAAATTATTCCTCAACAACAGGAAGTTCATATCTTCTCAGTCTTTAGAAAAGTCATACAAACATTCAAAGTTTTGAATGCTCAAGAGAATCACTAAGGAAATGATACTTCATAAGATAAATTAAAAATCATTTTCTTGTTGAGCATAATTTTTCAAGATATTTTCAAAAAAGAAATTTCAAAATCTTTCAAAATTGTATGCTCAACAAACTCCCACTCCATGTTTTACAATCTAATCTATTAATGAGTGGGAGTATAATCATTAGTTCATTTAGCATGCATTTTCGTTCTCCCATTATTTAGTTAGTCTAAAAGTGGATCAACATACATTAACTTGTATTTTAATTCAATAGTTAATTCAAAATTTGTCACCACATATGCAATTTTTAATGGGGAGAATAGTGATTAAAATGTGATCAATAAGGCTTAATATGGATAAGATCTCTTGATTAAAAGTGTGTTCTCGACCTTGCATGTGCAAAACTCTTTCATAATATGATGCATATGTGTAGGGGGAGCTTTTTGGTGATATAGAAAACTCTCAATGAGTAATAAATGATTTCTCGAACACGTTGATTGATTTTTCATTGGTTTTATGGCTACTATGGAAATACCAAACACCGACCAACTGTTATTTCTTATGGTGCTATAAGGCAGCTAAGAATAGGTATTTTGTTCCATGATCCAGCCAGAACCGGAAGGATCTACCCAGGGACACTCTAATAGATAGAGTAGAAGTCCTTAGGTATGTTTGAAAAAAGGAGTAAAGTGAGATTGGGAAGAATGTTATCCAAGGCATGAGTTATCACCGGAACAAACCCAACATGGTGATGATAAGGATACGTTGGAATAACATTGAAGGGGTTGAAGAATGAAAAAGAATTGTAAGGATAAAGGGTGTAAAGAAAGAAGCTCTCCATACAACCTTAGGCAAAAATCGGGCCAATGCATAATCTATCAACAATCATAAAGATGATTATGGTATTGAAGACAAGTCATCATGGACCTAGTGATGCAATGCACAACCCATCCCAACTACTCAGGCTTCTCTTAAAATAAGTTTGTTTCATTTCTCATAGAGTACAACACATTTCTATCGACTTTCTCACTCTGAAATAGTAGATATTGAAAAGGTGGCAGTCCGCTCCAGCCTCTGATCACCAAACATCAAAAGTGCACTTATAGAGTCTAGAGCCAACGAGATCAATCAATAAATCTCATTAGGACACAATTCAATATACAATTGTTGTTCATCATCAAGAACACAAGTTTTATAAGAGTTCAACATAAACGCAAATATAATCTGTGTGTATTACTGAGAATTGACGGATGCTTTTTGAAAACATAAACTTTTGATATGTTTAAAAATCTTTATTCATTAACATGTTGAGTGATTTTCAAACAAGTTTTGAATCTCATGTCCATTGTGGCAGCCTCAAAAGGGCATCTGGGCATGGGAAGACTGAACATGTATTGACGGCTCAATCAGTGAGACAGTAACTCACAGATTTACTCTTACCGTGTTGTCTGCTTTGAGATGCTCTAGTAACGAGAACGGCTAGTGTAGATGTGAAACCCTGTCAAGGAGATTATTTCAAATTATACCTGATCATAGGCAGTATTTATACTAATTAACAGGGAACCATGGTTATTGCAACCATATTCGATGAAATGACAAAGACATCTTCGTCCATATTTGTTGTTTATCTCTAACTTAAACATGCAGGACAAGTCGATGGTGTTTCAACCATATTCTAGCTGAGTCACAGTCAAGGCCTCATACTCATTCTCAAAATTCAAGGATACATTCAACGACATTAAACAAAACTTAAAGACAGTTCTGAATTTCAAAAATACACTTCCGCAAGCTCTGATAAACGAGAACTTCCTCAAAGATCGTCAAGTATATGATTTCAAAAAGATCAAGTCACAAGGATTATGTTGAGGAACATTGTCAGCCGTCAAGTAATGTCAAAGGATAAGTATGTTGGTTAAGAAGTGTTCTAGTCAAGAAGTATCCAAGATTATCTCAAGGTTAAAGATCAAGATATCAAGTTAAAGTCACTAGATATTAAGATAAAGATCAAGATTCAAGATCACAAGCATACAAAAGGTTCTACAAAAGAATTCCCAAGAATACAAGGTTCCAAGATCAACGATGTCACAAGAAGTGAAGCCATATGTGCAATAACCACCCCTTAGGGTATAACATCTCGTATTTTACGGTCAATATAAATCTTGAATCCGTTCCTATTTCCATCTTTGAATAAAATAAATCGCATTTTACTAGTTATCCGATTTAGTGAAAGATGGAAATAGGAGTTAGAAATTTCATGTTTTTGCTTCGAAAGTCAATTTATTTTTAGTTTAGTGCTTTATGATTTTTTTTCCGCGTTTTAGCCGAAACCGTGTCAAAATTTATATTTTTATGTCTAATAACAAGTTAAATAAATGTTTAAGCCCAAGTTTTGTGTAGTACAAAGTAAAAAAAATTATAAAAGCTTAGCCCAAGTCCTATTTAAGACGTCCCATATAACCCAAACCAAACACCATTTTCATTTTTTTTAACATGGAAATTTGGTAGACTTATTTGTTCCCTTATATAAGGAGTTTTAACCCATCTCAAACACAAATACACAAATACAGATATACCAAAAATTTCCTTTCTCTGCTCCAGCTTCTTCCTGGTTCGACGAGCAACAAACACCACTACCAAAATCTTTAAAATAAATCTTCCATTAAATCCCAATCATTCCTATATCATACCCACATTAATCCTTATCATCTTTGACTAGTAGAAACAACATGCAAGGCTTTTCTTAAGATTTTTTTGATTTTGAAGATTTATTTGATTTTGGGTACAATTAAGGCTTCAAGGGTTTGATTACAAGTAATATTGAAAGATTTTGGGTTGCAAAAGATTAAGGGTTTTGATTTTTAGAGGGTGTTTGTTTTTTGCTAGATAAGCAAACCCAAGTGGGTTTTGTGTTGTTAATTTCTACTTGATCCTACACTATTGTGATCTTTAAATTGTATATTCATTGCATGTGTTTAATTTTATATTAGGAATCCATGGATCATTATGCATGTGGTATTTTGAGGTATATTGTTGGTTTGATATGATTAGTGATGGGGTTAGACTAGTTTAAGAGTGTTGGCGATGTTAGTGATACGAAAATTGGAGTTTTGAAGGGGTTTAAAGCTACCCGTATAGGGTAGAAAATTTGCGAGTCGAGTTTGGGCGAGTCAAAATTGTTAAAATTAAATTTATTGATATAGACATTGAACTAGATTACCAAATCAATTAAATATCATCTTAATTATATTTGGATGCGGCCACACATACATCTATTCAAATCATCGAGGGGCCCAATAGTATCTTACTCCATTGCATGTGGAGGAACAAATCCTATTTTGACTGCACGTGTCCGTTATGTGTTTCACATCCCTCCTGAAAATGGCCTTTATAGCAGCCTTCAACAGGTCAGCGTTGAACCATATCAAAGATTGACATTCCACACATAAAAAACCTACTTGCATCTCAAGTCTAAGGATGAGAGACATAACCAATTGCGAGATTCACTATTGATGCCGATCCATGTAGTGAATACTTGTAGGTTGGGTCAGCCCAATGTTCATCCAATGAATAACATATGAGTTTGGCGGTATCATCCATTAATATTCATACCATATGAATATGACCAAAACACTCATATTTTCCTTATTTCAATGATACTCTCGTATCTTTAACCGACAATGGACGATTTAGAATAAATAAATTATTCACGAAATTAAACATGCAAGTATAGAACACAGTTGTATAAATGAAGACGTATCACATAACCAGAATATCAATTCATTTCTTAATACAACCTGCCATAACGTTTCCAATTATCAAATACAGAAAATACAGATAAACAATTGAGACTACTAGCAGGTCGAAGTTCAATGTTCCTAGCATGATAAACATGTTCGGTACAAGACATTGACTTTGTAAAAAGTACCAACTAAGTTGTCATCTGAGCGAACTTTGAGAATACTTGTTTCAAAACTCACAAGAAGTTAACGTTTTAAATAATACGATGATTGTCATTTTGTATATGTGCGTTTCATGTGCTATTACAATAATACTAGGATTGCCACAATACATTACATAAGTTGTTTGAAGCAAGCAAAACCACCTATATAAGACAATCTGCTTAACAGCTTCCCAAACTGTGAAGTATTCTTATTCTTTAATGAATAGTACAACAATGCTTTCAATCAAACATGTCCGGTCAGCATTTATTATACTTATGATGAAAATCCTGCAATGACTAGGAATTGAGAAACCACTATAATCAAAATAAGCATTAGTGTATAAACTCAATACTAATTTCCTTTTTAAAATCCGTAAATGATGAACATGTCTTTAGTCCTTTGCAGGCCTTTTAGAATGTTCTTTCAATAGTAGTCTAATGACTTTCACTTAGTTACTATGGTTGTAGGTTCATCCTGTATTCATGCAAGTGTTACAGTTTGTCTAATACATATCATGACATGCACAATGAAACCTTTAGCTGAACTAAACGTTTTCAAACATGTGTTCAACTCATCAGGTGAGATAGAACTTTGAGCCTTGCTCAATGATGTGTCATGTTGCATTAGACTTATTAATCGCGTATGTTTATCTTAATAAATATTTGTTACAAGGTTGTATGTTTTATTTCGTATATCTCTCGATAGAAACATTATTCCAAACTAAGGATTAAAATCAAGCTTAGGTGAAATATTATTTCAAATATGTTCACAACATATGAGATATAAGAAAAATAAAACATAATGCTCCGACTAGCTTTAAGGTGTTCTCAAGAGTTATCTTTGTTTTAATCAAAATCAAATTATTGATTTAAACTTAAGATTCCAGCTCCTAAATGCATGCTCTAATCACCACTTAGATTTTTGCAGCTTGCACATTTTCTAAAGATAACTTGGATTCATAAACCCTTTTGATTACACAACGTCCTCGCAAAGGTAATCATTCAAGAAGAAGTTTTGACATCCAATTGCCATATTTTGTATTCATGAAATCAAGTATGGTAATTAATATCTTTATTCATTTAACGTTCGCAAGGAAAAGAAGCTTTAATCATAGTCAATCGGTTGAGTATAAGTAAAACCCTTGCCACTAGGCGTGCGTATAAATAATTGTACATTTTTGTCCATATTAGTCTTCTCCTAGAAGAACCAATTTAACCTCTCAGTCTTACCGATTGTTGAAAGATCAATCAAATTCCAAAAATGATTTTCTTTCATGGACTATATCTCAACATTCATTACGTTGTTCGCTAGTGTATTCAGAAGGTTGTGTAAGAAGAGACTTTCTCCAAAAATAGATGCTCCCACTTGCTTCGAGTAAGAGGAGACTTTCTCTGAATACGCAGCAAGTCAAGCAATAATAAAATTTGTTCTCATTTGGAATGTATAATGTATGCTGACAGTTCTTGAATCCAGTTTGATAACAACACACTTAACATGATCTTAACAAATTCAGAACTTCAGTTAAGACTTAATGGGAGTCTTCCCATTCCATAACCTGATGGTGTCTTAGTTTCCTTCTTGGTTAGAACCATATTGAGTAAACATGTGGCTTACTCAATTTTGTTAACCTTGATAAGATTAGAGGTAGGGTAGTTAAAGTTATTAAAATCAAACAATATCAACAGAGTTTGATTTTACACATCAGACATACCATAACGATGTGGTATTCTATGAGTAAAGGGATTATGAGACAGTATCACAGTTCCTTAGTTAACCTAATACCCTTTGGCTCACATACTTGCCAATTTGTTCAAACATAATTGCATTAACAGTAATTTCAAGCCAATTGCATGCTATAACATAGAAGTCTTAGAGAACTTCAAGGATTTTATGTACACGTCTTAACAAGAAGACATAACATGTTAATCTCTAATTTTACGTTATAAGTCTTTGAACATTTCAATGACTTCATATACATGTCATGATTAGAAGACATGGCAAGTCAATTACTTACTTTATAAGTCTTCGAACAGTTCAAGGACCTTATGTTTATGCCTTTACAAGAAGTCATAAGCATATTAAATAAAGTTTTATTGAATGCCGACTCTTGGCTTCAATAGTCTTTTCAAGTTAATTACATACTTCTTATTGATGTCTTTACAAGAGGACACAATCATATTGGCTAAACCTTTTAGTGAATATGATGAAGTAATTATTCATTATTTCTTGACACTAGTTCTAAGTAGGGAGACATACATCGAGGTGTATAAGTCCTAGTAGAATATTAGCTTTCTTACCATGCGGTTAAGAAAAACCATTAGTCATATTGTTATGTGTTGTACCTTGCACACAATTAGGATTTATCCCACTTGTGCATGACACAACATCAAGTATTTATACAAACAAGTGAGCATATTATGAGTCAGGTTACGATCCTAAGATTAGTGGGTTATGTTTAACACCCCCAAAGTTTACGCAGCGGAATATACGACATTGGGTGTTAAATCATAGCACAATTACACAAGGATATAGAACATTTTCATTACAAGTATATCTAGACTTTATTGTTTAATAAGCAATCATGCCAAAAACATTGTATAATAACTATTTAGCAGCGACATCAGAAAAGCAACAAGTTATCTAATAGAATGATATGCTATGATTCTTATAAAACTATGATGTTTCGTATGTGAAAAGTAATGTTTTATTTCAAGACCAGCTATAAATAAAATAGGCCACTTACAAGGTGATAAGCTCATAGCTCCCACTGAATTTAGACAACATTACATGTGCGTCTATATCAGTAGTAAAATGCATTGCTCCCACTAGATAAGACAACATTAAATGTGTGTTTATGCCAATGAAGTGCAAGTAGCAATTTATTTACTTTTCTACACTTTGAATATCTGCACATTATCACTAATGTGAGCCTCACAGACTAGTAAACATGTACTTAGATATTCAAGGGAGTGCATCAAGTTCTACTATATATGATGGGCTAGCCATCAATGCCATACTTTAACTTGAAAGTTTTGCATGCAATTCCTCCCTCTACATTACCTCAAGGGTGTGTAGAATCTTAGGAAAAATATTGAGTTAAGGAAAACTACTAGAAAACATGCTATTACTTTCCTTTTCTCTTTCGCGGTTTATTGAGATTTCCATTTTTAATTGTTAAAACTCATACTATGTCTTGACACTTCAAGATTTATCATTTGGTGGCTATAGAATACATGTTCTCTAGTCATCAAACGTACTTAACCGTTAGATTTTACAAGATAAAACGATTTCTCGTACAAGTAGAAAGGATAGGAATAAGTCTTTTTCTTACAAGGAAAGAAGACTTAGTTTGTCTTCCTCTAACATGGAAAGGAAACAAACTTTTTTTATGGTTTGTGTTGCATAAATGTCATTAATTGAAATTAAAAAGTTTAATTTAGTATTTTTGATAATTATCCTTTTAAAATTAACTACCCTTGTTTATAATATAAAACAATTAATTTTAACGAAAAGCTAAGATCCTCATTGAGGTTCCACCATCACATTAGTTGATCTGCTAGCAATGATAGATTCAATAGGTAGGTGACGTTCACCAATTGCAAAACCTGTGTAATTCTTAGACCATATGGGACTCATGACATTTGTAACCGAAGAAACAATGTTAGGCTGGCATGTTTAGTCCTATCCTTGCCTCGAGCCAAGGTCTCACTTGCTTAACTCGATTAAGTCATCCAATGCGAGAACATGCGAGAATATATCTAGGTCTCACGCATAGAGAATAATCACCCTGGGTTACAATTCACCTACGTCTCATGCAGAGTGAAGAGAAAATGCAAGTGTTCTCAACCAATTGGACGACATGACTTAAATTTGACGAGTATTATTTTTTGATAAATGATAAAAAAAAAGTGGGTACGATGAAGCATGCATTCATCTTTCGTAGCACAAGTTAAAAAACTATTTTTAACTTAAGTCTAATACTTGAATTATATCATTTATGTGTGTCAAGTTGTTCATTTTCATGACTAATATATAACCTAGGTGGAATAAATATTAGTTTGAACAATACATAAATTAAATAACAATCATAACATATATTTAGTGTTATTTCTATAAAAAAAACAAGTGTTTAGTTTCAATCATATTTAAACTTTAAACTAAATAAAAGATTTAGATTTTAAAATTGGTTTGTGTTTTATTTTTAGTTTTATAAAAAACATTTGCAAGTTATATATAGTCCAAGCATATATAAAAGCAAACAAAACAAACACAACCATAATTATGCAAAGCTTCAACCGATGAAAAACCTATTCTTGGTCTCATGATCCATCACGATAACCAAGAAGTCAACTAAGGGTTAACCACACAACCACAAGGAGGGCTCCCACTTGCTCCAAGAACCATCATAAGTAAGTGAAACACCAAATGAACTTGAAGCCCAAAACTGCCATAAAATTTCAGCTGACTTAACGAGCCTGAAACTCCTAGAAGGAGTCTTCCATAATCTGAGCTCTAGTTTAAGAATTTGTAGCCCCATGAGTTTTTCACTTGCTACCCAAAATTCAGCCTCTAACTCCTTATAGAACTCCGAGTAATCCATTTTTAGTGGAGGTTACTCCAGCACTACCGACTTTACTATGCCTTTAACTTTGCAACCATTTGAATCCAACAACGGTACAATAGATTTAGTCTTAACCCCGTAACTATGGAATTCACCTTGAATAAACTAGATATAAAGTGATAGAAAACAAGAACACATAAAACCATATCAAAGGTATGTATGTGCCGTATGTATATATAGGGAGAGGGGGAGAGAGATATTTAGAAAGTTGTTATCAATCAAATTAATTAGGAGATCACAATTAGGAGATCTTCTATATATAAATTTGACTAGATAAAAAAAACAATCTTATCCCTTCCATAAGCCAAAGGTGGCCGGCCCCTTCTATAAGTCCAAATGGGATTGCCATTTGTTTTCCAAGTCTAATAAACTAAGTCCATTACTTATTTATTAGAGGCCCTATGTTGATCCAGAGTTACGTTGGTTATTTATATACCGTAAATACAATAAACATGACATATAAATGGTACCTCAGTGTATATGTGTGTGACCCCATAGGCTCACATGTGTCTAGCCATATAATTAGTTATTTTGACACGAGCATACTCCAACACAAATCATGGGTCGTGTAGTTCTCCTCATGAACCTTAAGTTTTCAGGAGGTATATGCTATAACTTTTTCCCTTTGCAATAGTATTGCGCCTAAGTCATTGAGCGAAGCATCATAATAAACCACAAAGTCTTTAGTTCTTTCTTACAAAGCTAAAATTTGTGCACTATAGAGCTTCTGCTTTAGTAGTTAGAATGCTTCTTCTTCTTCTTCCTTGCCCCATACCACTATAGGTGCTGAATTAAATGAATAACATATAAACAAACATTAAACGCAGCGGAACAAGCACCTATCAACTTATTCATAGAGTCATATGATCAATCAAAGAAAAACAAGAAAATTAATACCTTTGTAGCGTGATCGGTAGAATCAGCCGGTGACCTTCACCCTAACACGAAACACCAAATGAAACCAAGTGATCAATGGAGATCACCTCTATGATGTATCCACACTACACTTCTTTGTATACCAATTGATGCTAGTCTTAACCTCGTAACTATGGAATTCACCTTGAATAAACTAGATACAAAGTGATAGAAAACAAGAACACATAAAACCCTTTCAAAGGTGTGTATGTGCCGTATGTATATATAGGGAGAAGGGGAGAGAGATCTTTGAAAAGTTGTTATTAATCAAATTAATTAGGAGATCACAATTAGGAGATCTTCTATATATAAATTTGACTAGATAAAAAACAATCTGATCCCTTCCATAAGCCATAAGTGGCCGGCCGCTTCTAGAGGTCCAAATGGGCTTGCCATTTGTTTTCCAAGTCCAACACATTCAAAATTAGAAAAACTTAGAATGTATTACTAAGAAGTTGAGGCGCGCACATGGATTCTATGGTATAACGTTATACATATGTAGAAAATACATATTTATTTATATGTGCAATTGTTGCATTTTTCTTATAAGTTATATTCTTCTAATACGCGCACCATTCTTATAGTTCGCGGGTGAGACGTTGTCGCCGTTCTTTCTATGTTGAATTTCTCATTCGATACTTCTACTTACAGTGAGTTCATAGCCTCACCATTTCTCTTTTAATGGTTTCTCTCAAACTATTTTCGGGGTGAGAATACATGCTTGTTTTACCAAAATAAACTTATTAATTTCTACTACTTAAGCGTTACGTGACTATCTTTACTAAAGCTTTTACTTGCTTACTACATGACTTTTAATACATGATTGATTACTTTTAAACTTACTAAAGATTGATTTGCTTACTACATGATTTGAGACCATTGAATACCTATATATATGAAAACCGTGAGTTTTGAACACATTATTTATTTTACTATTGGACACAAGTGTTTTTAAATTGTATGTTATCCAGATTATTGTCTGAATATTATTGCCTAAGTTACCGCATTTCCATTTAAGTCCTAACCAATCATGAACCGTTAATTGCTAATGTAGCAAGCGTGAGTGTTATGGATTGATCTATTGAGACTGACAATCCTCGCCTTGAATTTCTAGTCACAAGTTGACCATGGTGCATTTAACATTGTGAGGACAGTTAGGTTGTTGGCAAGCATCCTATATTTTCTCAGGGGTATAAAACTAGTTAAGGTTTCGGGGTCATGATCTTAGTGCAATAATACATGTTTTAGACTACTGAATTTGTTTCGTAATCTATTATTACTTAAATCTTATGGTCCACTACTGAACATTACTTGATTTATTGAATTACTACTTGGATTTTAGAAATAATATTTTGAAATGTTGTAACGCTACTTTTCTTACTGAAGTATTACTGGAATTATTTCACTACTGCTTTTACTTAAACTTATGAATTCACCAACATTATTGTTGATGTTTTGCATGTATTTTCTCAGGTTATAATTTTGCTAGCTGAGCATTGGGAGCATTTGAGTCGCGTGGATATATTTTTGAAGACTTTATAATTTGAGTACCATTCGACAAACATTTTAAAATGTTTTCTATTGCATTGTAAATGGGACCTGTTGTAACTCTGATATTTTATAAAATTTATCGAATGGTTGACTTTTCAAAACGTCTCACTTAGAGTCGTTTTCTGTAACTTGTACTTTATGCTATGAAGTAGCACCCCAAGTGGTATTCCGCTGCGTTGTGATTTTGGGGGTGTTACAGAGTGGTATCAGAGCACTGGTTATAGAGAACTAGGTCGTTTTCAAAACCTAGACTATAACCGTTTTTCAAAAAAATTTAAGAGTCTTTCACCGTTGTCCGATATCCGCGCGCGCATGCTCCCTGATCCCTTATAAGCTCTCTTTTGCATCTCTACTACTATTACATGGATAATGAGTATTTAACACTTGGCTATGATTTCGCTCTCTTACGTCTATCTTATGACGTCTTACTATTTACCTTATATTGGTCACTTATATAAATATTGACCACTCCGATTATCACGTACTTCCTGATTTCTCATTTACTCCCTCGAACACCAATGCTGATATTATATAAGGACACTCGCATATATGAGCTACTTTCTTTTCAATCTCTTACGTTTGACTCCGGAATTATCGCCATCTATCTATATAAAGGCAATTCATATAAGCGTTGACTATTTTCGGTCACTGATGTTTACTTGGTATTATTTCTTATGTGTGTGAATTTGGATCGGAGGGGTACGTCTTAATAAGTTCGTTTACTTCAATATATCGTGAGCGATGCGATGATCTCCGAAACATTTATGCGACTTCACTTTATCTCCTGTTGGTGATATTGAAATTCAGCGTGGTTTATCAATTCCACTGATTATTATACCATTCGACTCTGAATTGGAACACTCTTCTTTTGCTTTCGAATCGCATATGTTGTTTTGTAATCTATCATTTTGAAGTCTTCTAGTTGATGGGAGTACGACTTTATCTTGTCACCTCAGATCGTGCCGTCTTGTGGCACTTACCTTTGGAGCGCGATTGACTAACGCCTCATTATTCTTCTCGTTACTTCTTATGACTTTGAAGAATCATGCCGCCAAGGAGACTCCTTCTTCTCAACGTAACATTGTTTTGATCTCGTGTTTTGTGCTGACAATGCGTAAGTTGGCTAATTTATAATTATCTTATTGAAATGGATTGGGATGCCTCTTCATTTGAATAAGGAAATTATAAATCGCCGAACCTTAAATTTCTAATTCTTATTTACATGGATTAGGACGCCTTTGGATGTAAATAACGATTTGTAAATGAGTAGGCTTAAGTGTATGTCATTCGTACGAACAACCTTCTTTCGATTTGTAATCCGTTTGTACGAATAATTCTTTTTCTTCGTTCATCTAATCATTATCGTTATTACCTTCATACGAATGAGTCTTTAGATTTCTTTCGGTTTGTAATTTGTTCATTCGATTATTTCTGAATGTGTTTCTGACATGACGTGCGTCTCTTTTAACAAGTTATTCGTCTGTACGAATCACTCATTGTCTTTACTCTTCGAATCGCTATCATTATTGCGTTTGTACAAATGGCTATTTGAACTTCTTTCGACTCGTAATTTGTTATATGGATTTTTTTCCGAATGTGTATCGACCGTCGCAAACCAACGACGTATAAAGCGAGTTGAGCACCAGGACGACGCTCCCTTAAGGTGGGAAGGCTGTAACATATCGTATTTTAAGGTCAATATAAATCTTGAATCCGTTTCTGTTTTTATTTCTATATTTTAATTAAAAAAATTCGTGTTTTACTAGTTATCCGACTTGGTGAAAAATCGTCGTTTTTTCTATTTACAAGTCGTGCTTTGAATATTTATCCGTTAAGCGTTTTAAGGAGTTAGAAATTTCATGTTTTCGCTCCGAAAGTCAATTTATTTTTATTTTAGTACTTTATGATTTTTTTGGCGTTTTAGCCGAAACCGTGTCAAAATTTGTATTTTTATGTCTAATAACAAATTAAATAAATGTTTAAGCCCAAGTTTTGTGTAGTACAAAGTAAAAAAAATTATAAAAGCTTAGCCCAAGTCC
>BQNB010036058.1:0-50412 GCA_026074375.1 Tanacetum coccineum | reverse complement strand
AGGACGTACAGTATCAGAGTAGCGGAAGTCTTGAAACATGTACTTGAGCTTTTATGATGTCTTTATAAATGTCGGTCGAGTATGAGCATGTGGCTATGAATCAGTGAGTTTTCTAGAACCAGGTACCTCCACGTCCATCTTTATATAGTCCTGAAATAAAACAGTTAGCAATAAAGTTAAGGGACAAATATAGCTTTGTCATTCACCCGTGTTTGGTTGGATTAACCTTCGAATCCGTGAGGATCGACCTGTGATCAGGTAGATTCAATTTATGTAGAATCTCCTTGACAGGATTTCCAGCTTACCGTATTGAATCTTTCTAACACATGTGTATTAGATTCATCATACTCAGCATGTTCTTATTATCGGAACATCTCAAAGCCGACAACACGATAAGAGTGAACCAATGAGTTACTGTCTCACCGTTTAAATAGAAAAATTGATTTGAAAATCAATCGATGTGTCACTTGCTAAAGTGGTTTTGTGACACATCGAGAGTGTTAACCATTTCAAAAATTCACCATCAACTGTCAATTCATATACTGGAATAAGTTTGATTCATTTAGAATTGCACCATCATTTCTTTCCAGTTGTCACAAGCTTGATTTATATAGAATCGCATAAGTCACCAACCGAGAGCTTGTTTGATGTTGGCTTAAGCAGGATTTCCATCGTCATTGTAAACACTTTAGTGTCACTTACTTGTTTTCACAGTGTGTGATTTAACAAATATATTTGAACAGTGTTCTAGTGAAATTTATAGATGATCTCTTGGCTTTAGACTCTATAATGCACATTTTGTTTTAGTAATCAGAGGTTGGAGCGGACTGCCACCTTTTTAATACCAACTAACTCGGAGTGAGAAAGTCGATAGAAATGTGTGTGATCTCCGTAAGAAATGAAACAAGAGTCTGTTGAGAGACCTTGAGTGGCTAGGGAGGGTTGTGCATTGCGTCACTGGGTCCATGACGACTGTCTTTAATACCAGACAACAACTTAGTGTAAGGAGGGTTTCTTTCTTTTCACCCTTTATTTTTAATTCTTCAACCCCTTCAGCGCTTACCGAGACTTCATGACTAGTACCTTGTTGGGTTTGTTCGAGTACTAGCTCCATCTCAGTCGGTACTTTTCCCTTAATCTCACATTGACTCCTTTTTTCATACCTAAGGACTACTACACTATCTAGTGGAATATCCCTGGTTAGATCCCTCTAGTTCTGGCTGGATCATGGGAATGGATACCTAAACTTAACCACCTTATAACTCCAATACAGTAATTTAAATGGTCGGTCTTTGGTACTTCCACATTTCTGCCAACACGTAACCATTTGCTCCCCCTTTATATGTGCATCGATTAATCGAAAGAGTTTAGCACATATATGGGATAGCGTACACTTGAGATCTTGAAAATCACATCTTTAGCCATATATTTTAATCACATTTTCTCCCCTTATCAAAAATATTAAATCTCTTGATATTTTGGATATCAATTGATTCAAATATAACTGCTTTCGGGGAAAAAATGTCCAATTATTAACAAGCCGTATTAGGAACATTTTTAATGCTCCCCCTTAAATTATGAGGGTATTATATGGTGTTTGAGTATGTTAATTTGAAAATTTTTGAATTTACTAAGAAATTCTTGAAAATTCATACTCAAACACTATATATGCCTAATTTTTAAGTCTACACTACACATTTATATATTCACAAGATTATTATGTACGAGGTTTGACCTGAATGATGAGAACATCATATGATAGAATCATATGGTTCTTTGTAGCAGCCGTAGGTCTTCCCCGTAGTCTCTCTTAAGAAGTTGTCTTAGCTTCCCCTAAAATTAGCAATCCTTTCTTGAGTAGATTTAAAACTTTCTTGCAAGCCGCCTCAAGCAGTCTTGATGTAAAAAGCCCAAATATACAAAGTACACAATTAATTCAAAATCGTAACACCAAAGTCAATTAAGTACCGGATGTTCGAATTTCTCCTTACACGATAGTGATGATATAAATTGAAACACCAAAGTTAACTAAGTCTCGGATGTCACAATTATTTCCTCTAAGTAGTCGAAATGATAACACCTAAGTCAACTAAGTCCCAAATGTACTCATTTCTTTTTGCAGAATACTAACTAACTTAAGGAATCATCATACTTATCAAACCTATGTGTACCTCTTTTGTCAACTAATTCTACTCCCTTTTAAAAAATAAGCTTAGTGATTAACCGTTAAATGAAGCATTAATTCAATCAGTAACCAATATCCTCACGCTAGAATAAATCTTCTGACAACACTTCCCCCTACAATCTTAAATGATGCATACTTGAAATCACAAGATATCTCTTCCCCCATGTAGTTGGAATAGTGCACCCGAAAGTAACAAGTTAAGCATTGATTTTCTCTGCGGTTATGACATTTGTCTTCCCGGAATGACCTAAAATGAGAATATGGTATGAATTCTATCACGTGTACTCATTATCTTTCTTGTATATCTATTCCTTCCCCCTTGCTGGTTTTGATACCTCAGAATCAGTAAAACCTAGTACGCAAATATACTAGAACACAAAACTAAATCAAAATAACTCTAGAACGAACCACACACAAACACTATAGATCAAAATCACTCTAGAACGAACCACACACAAACACAAACATAAAACTAGATCAAAATCACTCTGGATCGAACCACACACAAACATTATAGATCCTAAGATGAAACCATGGCGAATGATACCAATTGTAAGTTCCAAGTTTCACACAAATGATGAACTAGAGAGAGAAAGTAAAAAGAGAAAGTAAAACAAAAAGAAAAGATTAGATTAGAATTAAAAATAAACCAACCAACCAACACCCTCTCTATGGCATGGAGAGGGTTTATATACTTCCTGTGACCGGTTAGGGCCTTGCCTTTCATGGGCCTTGGACTAACTAGCCTAGTAAGTTACCAAATATTGTTATATGAGCTATCTATCGATATAATAGAAGTGATCGACACTTTTCATGTTCCTAACAATCTCTCCCTAAGGGAGGTCACTCCATTTTACAAAGACTTAAACCTAGCATACTATGAAGGTCTTTGTTCTTGTGCTCGCATACTTCTTTTTCTTTTCCTTTTCTTGTGAATATGGCGTAATGATCATTGACTTTAGGCTTTGACTTGTATCTCGACTTGACATGAATGTGATCTTGAACTTCTTGAGATCATCAACTAAGCATAATCTCTTTTCGCCATCTTGTAATCTTTGCCATCTTGTGTACTTGTGACTTTTGGACCGACATTCTCATACTTTTCTTGAGTCTTTGACTTGAAAGCTTTAATAATAATACGTCTTTCTTGAGATTCTTTAACTTTAACACTTCGTCGCTTTCAGAAGGACGTACTGTATCAGAGTAGCGGAAGTCTTGAAACATGTACTTGAGATTTTATGATGTCTTTATAAATGTCGGTCGAGTATGAGCATGTGGCTATGAATCTGTGAGTTTGCTGGAACCAAGTACCTTCACGTCCATCTTTATATCGTCCTGAAATAAAACAGTTAGCAATAAAGTTTGGGGACGAATATGGCTTTGTCATTCGCCCGTGTTTGGTTGGATTAATCTTCGAGTCCGTGAGGATCGACCTGGGATCTAGTAGATTCAATTTATGAAGAATCTCCTTGACATGATTTCTAGCTTATAGTATTGAATCTTTCTAACACATGTGTATTAGATTCATCGTACTCACCATGTTCTCATTATCAGAACGTCTTAAAGGAGACAACACGATAAGAGTGAACCAATGAGTTACTGTCTTACCGATTGAATAGAAAAATCAATTTGAAAATCAATCGATGTGTCACTTGCTAAAGTGGTTTTATGACACATCAAGAGTGTTAATCATTTCAAAAATTCATCATTAACCATCAATTCATATACTAGAACAAGTTTGATTCATTTAGAATCACACCATCGTTTCTTTCTAGTTGTCACAAGCTTAATTCATATAGAATCGCACAAGTCACCTACCGAGATCTTGTTTGATGTTGGCTCAAGCAAAATTTCCATTGTCATTGTGAACACTTTAGTATCACTCGGATGTTCTGGCAAGATCACAAGGATAATGCGTAGGAGTCTTATATTATTACTTGTTTTCACAGTGTGTAATTTAACAAATATATTTGAACAGTGTCCTAAAGAGATTTATAGATGATCTCTTGGCTCTAGACTCTATAGTGCACATTTGGTTTTAGTAATCAGAGGCTGGAGCGGACTGCCACCTTTTTAATACCAACTAACTCAGAGTGAAAAAGTCGATAGAAATGTGTGTGATCTCCATAAGAAATGAAACAAGGGTCTATTGAGAGACCTTGAGTAGCTAGGGAGGGTTCGCATTGCGTCACTGGTTCCATGACGACTGTCTTCAATACCAGACAACAGCTTAGTGTTTCTGACTGTTTATGTATTGACCTGATTTCTGCCTAAGTGTAAGGAGGGCTTCTTTCTTTTCACCCTTTATTTTTAATTCTTCAACCCCTTTAGCGCTTACCGAGACTTCATGACTAGTACCTTGTTGGGTTTGTTCAAGTACTAGCTCCATCTCAGTTGACACTTTTCCCTTAATCTCACTTTTAATCCTTTTTTCATACCTAAGGACTACTACACTATCTAGTAGAATATCCCTGGGTAGATCCCTCCCGACTCTGTCTAGATCATGGGAATGGTTACCTAAACTTAACCACCTTATAACTCCAATACCGTAATTTAAATGGTCGGTCTTTGGTACTTCCACATTTCTGCCAAAATGTAACCATTTGCTCCCCCTTTATATGTGCATCGATTAATCGAAAGAGTTTAGCACATATATGGGATAGCGTACACTTGAGATCTTGAAAATCACATCTTTAGCCATATATTTTAATCACATTTTCTCTCCTTGTAAAAAATATTAAATCTCTTGATATTTTGGATATTAATTGATTCAAATATAACTGCTTTCGGGGGAAAAACATGTCCAATTATTAACAAGCCGTATTAGGAACATTTTTAATGCTCCCCCTCAAATTATGAGGGTATTATATGGTGTTTGAGTATGTTAATTTGAAAATTTTAGAATTCACTAAAAAATTCTTGAAAATTCATACTCAAACACTATATATGCCTAATTTTTAAGTCTACACTACACATTAATATATTCACAAGATTAATATGTACGAGGTTTGACCTGAATGATGAGAACATCATATGATAGAATCATATGGTTCTTTGTAGCAGCCATAGGTATTTATCATAGTCTCTCTTAAGAAGTTGTCTTAGCTTCCCTCTAAATCAGCAATCCTTTCTTGAGTAGATTCAAAACTTTCTTGCAAGCCGCCTCAAGCAGTCTTGATGTAAAAAGTACAAATATACAAAGTACACAATTAATTCGAAACCATAACACCAAAGTCAATTAAGTCCCGGATGTCACAATTATTCCCTCTAAGTAGTCGAAATGATAACACCTAAGTCAACTAAGTCCCAAATGTACTCATTTCTTTCTGCAGAATACTGACTAACTTAAGGAATCATTATACTTATCAAACCTATGTTTACCTCTTTTGTCAACTAATTCTACTCCCTTTTAAAAAATAATCTTAGTGATTAACCGTTAAAGGAAGCATTGATTCAATAAGTAACCAATCTTGTCATGCTAGAATAAATCTTCTGACAACACTTCCCCTAGTATCTTAAATGATGCATACTTGAAATCACAAGATATCTCTTCCCCCATGTAGTTGAAATAGTACACCCGAAAGTAACAAGTTAAACACTGATTTTCTTTGCGGTTATGACATTTGTCTTCCCGGAATGACCTAAAATGAGAATAGGGTATGAATTCTATCATGTGTACTCATTATCTTTCTTGTATATCTATTCCTTCCCCCTTGCTGGTTTCAATACCTTAAAATCAGCAAAACCTAGTAAGCAAATAGACTAGAACACAAAACTAAATCAAAATCACTCTAGAACGAACCACACACAAACACTATAGATCAAAATCACTCTAGAACGAACCACACACAAACACGAACACAAAACTAAATCAAAATCACTCTGGAACGAATCATACACAAACACTATAGATCCCAAGATGAAACCATGACGAATGATACCAATTGTAGGTTCCAAGTTTCACACAAATGATGAACTAGAGAGAGAAAGTAAAATAAAAAGAAAAGATTAGATTAGAATGAAAAATGAACCAACCAACCAACACCCTCTCCAAGGCATGGAGAGGGTTTATATACTTCCTGTGACCGTTTAGGGCCTTGGCTTTCATGGGCTTTCCATGGGCCTTGGACTAACTAGCCTAGTAAGTTTCCAAATATTGCTATACGAGCTATCTATCGATATAATGGAAGTGACCGACACTTTTCGTGTTCCTAACAATCTCCCCCTAAGGGAGGTTACTCCATTTTACAAAGACTTAAACCTAGCATACTATGAAGGTCTTCGTTCTTGTGCTCGCAGACTTCTTTTTCTTTTCCTTTTCTTGTGAATATGGCGTAGTGATCATTGACTTTAGGCTTTGACTTGTATCTTGACTTGACATGAATGTGATCTTGAACTTCTTGAGATCATCAACCAACCATAATCTCTTTTCGCCATCTTGTAATCTTTGCCATCTTGTGTACTTGTGACTTTTAGACCGACATGCTCATACTTTTCTTGAGCCTTTGACTTGAAAGCTTTAATAATAATACGTCTTTCTTGAGATTCTTTAACTTTAACACTTCGTCGCTTTCAGAAGGACGTACAGTATCAGAGTAGCGGAAGTCTTGAAACATGTACTTGAGCTTTCATGATGTTTTTATAAATGTCAGTCGAGTATGAGCATGTGGCTATGAATCTATAAGTTTGCTGGAACAGGTACCTCCACATCCATCTTTATATAGTCCTGAAATAAAACAGTTAGCAATAAAGTTGGGGGACGAATATGGCTTTGTCATTCGCCCGTGTTTGGTTGGATTAACCTTCGAGTCCGTGAGGATCGACCTGTGATCATGTAGATTCAATTTATGAAGAATCTCCTTGACAGGATTTCCAGCTTACAGTATTGAATCTTTCTAACATATGTGTATTATATTCATCGTACTCAACATGTTCTCATTATCGGAACGTCTCAAAGCAGACAACACGATAAGAGTGAACCAATGAGTTACTGTCTCCCGATTGAATAGAAAAATCGATTTGAAAATCAATTGACGTGTCACTTGCTAAAGTGGTTTTGTGACACATCAAGAGTGTTAATCATTTCAAAAATTCATCATCAACCGTCAATTCATATGCTGGAACAAGTTTGATTCATTTAGAATCGCACCATTGTTTCTTTCCAGTTGTCATAAGCTTGATTCATATTAAATCGTACAAGTCACCTACCGAGAGCTTGTTTGATGTTGGCTCAAGCAGGATTTCCATCGTCATTGTGAACACTTCAGTATCACTCTGATGTTCTTGCAAGATCACAAGGATAATGCATAGGACTCTTATATTATTACTTGTTTTCACAATGTGTGATTTAACAAATTTATTTGAACAATGTCCTAGTAAGATTTATAGATGATCTCTTGGCTCTAGACTCTATAGTGCACATTTTTAATACCAACTAACTCGGAGTGAGAAAGTCAATACAAAAGCGTGTGATCTCTGTTAGAAATGAAACAAGAGTCTGCTGAGAGACCTTGAGTGGCTAGGAAGGGTTGTGCATTGCGTCATTAGGTCCATGACGACTGTCTTCAATACTAGACAACAGCTTAGTGTTTCTGACAGTTTATGTATTGACTCGGTTTCTACCTAAGTGTAAGGAGGGCTTCTTTCTTTTCACACTTTATTTTTAATTCTTCAACCCCTTCAGTGCTTACCGATACTTCATGACTAGTACCTTGTTGGGTTTGTTCGAGTACTTGCTCCATCTCAGTCGGTACTTTTCCCTTAATCTCACATTTACTCCTTTTTTCATACCTAAGGACTACTACACTATCTAGTTGAATATCCTTGGTCAGATCCCTCCAGTTCTGGCTGGATCATGGGAATGGATACCTAAACTTAACCACCTTAGAACTCCAATACAATAATTTAAATGGTCGATCTTTGGTACTTCCACATTTCTGCCAATACGTAACCATTTGCTCCCCCTTTATATGTGCATCGATTAATCGAAAGAGTTTAGCACATATATAGGATAGCGTACACTTGAGATCTTGAAAATCACATCTTTAGCCATATATTTTAATCACATTTTCTCCCCTTATAAAAAATATTAAATCTCTTGATATTTTAGATATCAATTGATTCAAATATAACTGCCTTTGGGGAAAAAAAATCCAATTATTAACAAGCCGTATTAGGAACATTTTTAATGCTCCCCTTCAAATTATGACAGTATTATATGGTGTTTGAGTATGTTAATTTGAAATTTTTTAAATTTACTAAAAAATTCTTGAAAATTCATACTCAAACACTATATATGCCTAATTTTTAAGTATACACTACACATTAATATATTCACAAGATTAATATGTACGAGATTTGACCTGAATGATGAGAACATCATATGATAGAATCATATGGTTCTTTGTAGCAGCCGTAGGTCTTCCCCGTAGTCTCTCTTAAGAAGTTGTCTTAGCTTCCCTCTAAATTAGCAATCATTTCTTGAGTAGATTCAAAACTTTCTTGCAAGCCGCCTCAAGCAGTCTTAATGTAAAAAGCCTAAATATACAAAGTACACAATTAATTTGAAACTGTAACAGCAAAGTCAATTAAGTCCCGGATGTTCGAATTTCTCCTTACACGATAGTGATGATATAAATTGAAACACTAAAGTCAACTAAGTCTTGGATGTCACAATTATTCCCTCTAACTAGTCGAAATGATAACACCTAAGTCAACTAAGTCCCAAATGTACTCGTTTCTTTCTGCAGAATACTGACTAACTTAAGGAATCATCATACTTATCAAACCTATGTGTACCTTTTTTGTCAACTAATTCTACTCCCTTTTAAAAAATAAGCTTAGTGATTAACCGTTAAGGCAAGCATTAATTCAATTAGTAACCAATCTCCTCACGCTAGAATAAATCTTCTGACAACACTTCCCCTTAGTATCTTAAATGATACATACTTGAAATCAAAAGATATCTCTCCCCCCATGTAGTTGAAATAGTGCACCCGAAAGTAACAAGTTAAACACTGATTTTCTCTGCGGTTATAACATTTGTCTTCCGGGAATGACCTAAAATGAGAACAGGGTATGAATTCTATCACGTGTACTCATTATCTTTCTTGTATATCTATTCCTTCCCCCTTGATGGTTTTGATACCTCGGAATCAGCAAAACCTAGTACGCAAATATACTAGAGATCGTGTTCGAAGAATTGATAAGCTTAAATCTATCCTGTGAGAATCAACTTCAAGGCTTTTAAAAACTATAAGATAATTTCCAAACATTCCTAAGTCTTTTAATACTAAGAAGTGTTGGCAATATTGATCGAATGTAGTTTAAAGCCTGAATTCACTAAGTCTCAATTTGCAAATAAGTCCCTAAAGTTTGAAACAAATAACATCTAAAGCCCTTATAGTTAATATAAGTTAACTCCCCTTTAAATTGTTATCCGTCATTATCAAAAACTTTATCCGTTTATTCCGTGACTTATTTTGAAAGACCGTTTTAAAAGATTATTTGATGACACTTTCTCCCCCTCAAATAATGACCCGTTTTCTATTTAAAGAGCAGTTGTCATTGTTTGAGTGGTCGAATTATCTTTGAAAATCTTTTTGTAATTACTGAAAACACCGGTTCATTGTGAAGACAACTTTTTACCAATAAAAATAAGATTTATCTTATTTTGACAAAGAAATGCACTGACACGTACATTAATTTGTATATAGGAAGCATGGGTTGTGTTGCAAAGTAAACACAAGCCTTTGCATAATTATAAAGTAGAACATGCCCGAGAATAAATTCCCGTTATAAGGTCAAGTTTTCTTATTGAAATACTTGCCTTTAAGATGATGATCGGGTTGGTATCTGAAATAATAGCAAGCCATTTTGGCATGTTTTGAAAGCTTTTTGAAACTTCTGCTTGAACTTCATTTACAGCCTCGTATCATTCTTAAATGACATTTCTAAGACCGTAAATGTTATCGATTTTCAGAAGATATGCCATTATTACCTCTCTTTTTTATATATTTTTTCTTATTTTTTAATTTTTTATTTGGTTTTAAGGGTTTTATATTTTTGTATTTTGTTTTTATAAAGGTTTTCTGAAACTGAAAAATCTTTTTTGGTTTTTCTCGTTTTTAATATATATACATATTATATACAAGATATTTGAATAGATACCACCAGTATTCTTCAGCTTCATCTTCCAATTGTTTCAGGGTCTCCGGCTAAAACTTCACATTCTCAGCTTGTTGATAAGAAATTCAATTCTTTCTCTGCCAAGGGCTTTAGTGAAGATGTCCGCTAGCTGGTACTCCATATTGACAAAGTAAAGCTCTACTACTCCGTTCTCAACTTTCTCTTTTATGAAGAGGAATCTGATGTCAATATGTTTTGATCGAGAATGTTGAACATTGTTGCAGCATAAGGCAATAGCGCTTTTGTTATCACAGTACATTGGAATTTTATTGAATCCAAGGCCATAATTGGTAAGCTGTGATCTCATCCAAAGGACTTGAGCACAACAGCCATACAAGGCTATATATTTAGCTTTCGTACTGGATATCACAACGCTTTTTTGCCTTTTTGATGACCAGCTAACAAGTTTGTCTCTCAATAATTGCATACTTCTAGATGTACTCCGTCTAGTATCTTGGCAACCCGCATGATCAACGTCTGCATAAGCTGTTAGAGCAATAGAAGAATCCTTTGGATACCAGAGTCTCCTATTAACGGTTCCTTTTAGGTATTTAAAGATTTTTTACAGCATGTAAGTGCTTTTTGGTAGGTTTTGCCTGATACCGGGCACATATGCATACAACAAATGTTAAGTCTGGTCTACTGGTTGTGAGATACATAAGGGTGCCAACCATTCCATGATAGTGTGTAGGGTCAACAGCTTTCCCTTGTGTATCTTCATCCAGTTTGGATTTCTCCACCATGGGAGTATCCACGGGGTCACTAGATTTCATACCATATTTTTTCAAAGATGCAAGAGCATATTTTGACTAGTTTAGAAAGATGCCTCTGGGACTTTGTGAAATCTGTAGTCCTAGAAAAATGATATTTTACCCATCATCGACATCTTAAACTTTAAACACATTATTTTTGAAAATTGGTCACATAGTTAAGGTGTAGTATATGCAGCGATTATATCATCAACATAGATTTGTACCAGGATAATATCTTTGCCTTGTCTTCTGATGAACAATGTGGGATCCACGGTTCTTTTAGAGAATTCCTGAGAGAGTATAAACTTCAACAATAGATCGTACCACACGCGAGGAGCTTGTTTCAATCCATAGAGAGCCTTCTTAAGCTTGTACACATGATTCAGATTGTCTTGATCCATAAACCCGTCCGGTTGGCTAACATAAACTTCTTCGCGCAGAATGCCATTTAAGAATGCAGTCATTACATCCATTTGGTAGACGATCATATTCATGTGAGCAGCAAATGTGAGGAATATTCAAATAGCATCAAGTCTAGCCACTGGAGCAAAAGATTCTTCAAAATTAATTCCCTCTTCTTGATGGTAACCACGCGCAACTAATCGAGACTTATTTTTCAGAATTCCTCCTAATTCATCAAGTTTTACCTTGTAGATCCATTTTAAAGTAATAACCATCACTTTATATAGACGAGGAACGAGTTCCCAGACTTTAAGACATTTAAATTCATTTAGCTCCTCTTGCATTGCTTCAATCCAACATGATTGAGTTAATGAGTCTTTATAAGTCTTTGGTTCAACTGATGTAAGGAAAGCATTAAAGAAAAAAAATAAGGCTTGTTCATGGAGTTGGAGTCTTGTGGAAACAAGTCTTTCGAGTTCACCGATGATGTTGTCTAAAGGATGATCCTTAGTCCATTTATTAACATGTTCTGAGTTAGGATCAGCAGTGTGCACAACAGTGGGAATAACGTCCAAAGAAGAAGACTCAGAATCATTTTCTAGAATTAGAATACCAAAGAATGGATCATTATTCATGTGTGCAACATCTAAGTCGTGATTCTCTTCTTCAACATCGATAGAAATGACAGGAGATTAAGTTTCGGGTGAAGTTTGTGAGTTACTAGGTGATGGTGCATCTTGGTCAACAGTTGTTGAGGAAGGTAAACCGATTGATTCAACGGGTGCTGGAGCTACTACTTCAGCATTTAGAGCAATGACTTTATGTGTTGGAGGATCAATACTAGGTAGAGGATTGAGTTTTTCATCAAACAGTGGTTGAAATAAAATATCACAATCAGTTCTTGAAGGTGGTACAGATGGTGTTGAAGGAGGATTGTTTGGTACGAGTCCTAAACTGATTGTTGAAGGAGTCATTTCATGAAGTGCGGGTTCTAAACTGCTGTGTTTAGAAGCCATTGACCATTTGAAAAATCAATCAACTTTTGATCACATTTAATTCACTATTCCCCCCTTTAAAAATGCATATGTGATTGCCATTTTTGATTGATCTGGTGAATTAAAATACAAGCTAATGTACGTTGATCCACTTGATGACTGAGTGAGCATGGGAAATTATGAAGATTGTTGATGAGAATGGTCAAAGACGATAATATTTCTCTTCTTTTAAAGATAAAGTGCACTGAAGCGTACACCTTTCTTTTCTTAGAGGAGCGGGGCCTGAAGTGTTCTTGTTCATCAAATATAAATTCCTTGAACCCTTGGTTTCTGATATATCACTCTTTTCATCAAACAAACTCCAAGTCTTTCCTTTTTAGGATTGAAAAATGTACCTGCACTTAAGTTAAGAGTACCTGCACTTAAGTTAAGAGTACCTGCACTGACATTAAGAGTTTGATTGCATTCATATGGGTTAGTGCTATCTTCATTTGAACCATTTGGGGGTTCACAGTCAACCTTGGTTGTGCTAGAGATGAATTTCTTTCCAGTTGGAACCCACCTAAGACCAGCAGTGTTAAAAATTCTACCCATCGGTATCCACCTAAGGCAAGATCTTGGAGTTTTGTTTTCTCATGCACACCGGAAGACTTATTGGGAGAAAACCAATGTCATGTAACAATCTGCCTATTAGGTTTCTGAGTGTGGCTCGTTGGTACAACGGGTTTGGTAATGTCTCTAGTCTTAGGGGATTGAATCTTAACACGAGAATTCACTTCTTTTAGGAATTTCATTAAACATGCATCATGATTACCATTAAAGACACATTTTTGACAAGTCGAACAAATATAGTGTTTGCAGTCAGAAAAGGAACTAGAATTCCTAGAGTGATCTACTAGTGGCACACTATTTTACATTACGCCACTACTCTTAGATACAAGAAAACTCCTAGATGTTTGATTGTTGCTCCTAGGTTTTTGTTTGCTATCATTAGCAGTGTTTTGTAGACTAGTAGTATGCATCACACTAGGTTTTGAATTCCTATTTCTTTCTTGTGTCTTTTCCATAGCTTCCTCTAGATAGTGATTATGAGCCATATCATTTGAACCACATGATTCTTTTTTACTATTCCTAGATGAGCCAGGAGCAATCACGTGATGAGGTTTTGCAAGCACATATTCTCGAACTTTAGGCAAATAATGAGGAGTTACTGTTTTTGACAAAACGCTATTCACATCAACTTGGGAGGAAAATCGTGGTTTTGAAAAATTAGGTCGTTCAGATTTAAACGCATTCAGTTGTCTAACAACTGACAAGTTTTTGAGTGGTTGTAAAACCGGTTTTCCCAAGATTGATGGTTTTAAAAACTTAGTATCCATGCTATTTCCTTTTAACTTTCTTAATTTTTTTTTCAATGCTGCATTCGCAAAAACCTTTTCATGAATCTGAGCCTTTAAATCAACATTTTCAACAGTCTTACTATGTATTTGAGCAATCAGTGAGTCATTATGGTCTTTTGTCTGAACTCGTGTCTTTTTGATAAAATCGTAAAGATCTTTGTAGGTCTGTTTCAAATGCTCATTTTCCTTATGCAACTTCTCATTCTCTGTAAGTAATTTAGCCACACTATGTTCCCAGCGAGAGCGTGCGAGCGAGAGTCGAGAGTGTTTCAAGTACCTCAATTTCCTTTTAATCTTGGCTTTATTACTTGTTTCATTCAAAATTTGACCATGTTGCCCGTCTTTTGAAGCTTGATTTTGATATTTAAGTTCCATGTTAACACAATGTACTTCCATTCTTGAAAAATCTTTTTGAAGTTGGGCAACGGTATTTTTGAGAAATATATTTTCAGACTCGAGAGATTGGTTTGAAAATTCAGTTGTCATGTTATCAAATGCTGGATCAAGTAAAGGACATGAAACTTGACATTTTTCAGCATTCTGGTCAATCTCTCCTCCCCTATGACACATATATGTTGAATCAGGAGTGGTATTTCTATCAACCTTTTCCAACAGATGTGTTTCATAAATGGGTTTAGATTGCACAGGTTGTTCATTAGCAAGTACATTATGTTGGCTCATTGTCATTCACGGGTTTGATATCAACATCCTCAGCATGTGTATCATTCCCGGATCTGTTGCTTGGAACATGCCTTTCTGCATCTGTCTCATTTCTTTCTGTAACAACCAAACTAGCATCCAATGCTTTACTCGAATAAACCTTTCCCTCTTTTGACTGCATCATTATGTCATTCACCCTTCTGTCATACTCTTGTTTATGCTGTGCTCTTCCATCAATAAACTTTATAACAGATTCCATGTGTTGGATCAATGTATCACGGAATTGTCGAACCTCGGATCGAGTGTATGCTAGAAAGTATTTGTGTATCATTAGACCATCATCATCGAAATAGTATCATAAATTGATGAACAGCTGAAACTGTGTCTTGAGTACTCTAAAAGCATCCATGGATCCAGTTTCATGAAATTCTTCTTTGTCAAGTTGCTTTCCTAGTTGATCCAAGTTTAGTAACATTGAACCTGTGAAAGACTGAAAATCTTGATCAAAGAGTGTCGCAAATGCCCGTTCGAATCCTCCCTCGATGCAAGTTCCTTTTAAGTCGTTGTTTGAAAGAGCCTCGAGGTGTGAATGAAGTAGTCGAAATGATACCATGCAATTTTCCTTTGCATTGTCTTGCATTTGTTTCAACTGATACAGCTCTCTCTCTTGAGAATTAAAATTCAAAGATTCCATTGAAATTCGATGTGTGAACTTGATTTGTGGATCTATTGAATGATTTTGATGTGTTGTGTGGTCCGAACAGTTAACCCGTGATTTTTCCCTCCAAAAATTAATTTCAAAATTTTATTTTGTTAAAATTTAAAATTCTCTTTATAATCCTATTATAATTGTAGGAGAAATTTTTGAAAATTTAAAATTTGATCTTGAGCTTCTTGAGATCATCAGCCAAACATCATCTCTTTTCATTATCTTGTAATCTTTTGCATTCTTGTGATCTTGTGATTTTGGACCAACATGCCTCACCACCTTTTCTTTTGTCTTGAAAGCTTTTGGTTCTATTGAACATGTTATCTTGAATACTTCTTGACTTCAAGGAAGACTTTTGACATCAGAGTAGCGGAAGACTTTGTATCAGGTACTTGAGCTTTCATCGTGTCTTTACATTTATTGGTCGAGTATGAGCATGTGGCAGTGAATCTGACTCATCATGGACTAGCTGCAGCTACTGTCGAGAAAACCTGCATGTTTAAGTTAGTGATATAAACAACATTATATGTTTTGGTTTGTGCCTCATGTCATACAAGATATTTATAACAGCTGGAAATAGTGAGCCTATGAGGTCTATACACGTTTACCTTAGATACATCTATTAAATTTATAATAAATATATTTGTATATTTATTATTTATATTAATATATGATTCGACGAAAGAACACTAATGGTCATTAATTAGTTTGTTATGAATAATTAACTATAAAGGATTTTTAATTAATGGTTAATTAAATGTAATTAACCATAAATATAAGAAAAGTCAAAAAGTCAACACCAAGGGGTGTTTGGGTTGACTTCGACCGGCCTAGCCTAAGTGGGGGGGGTTTTGGATTGGGTTTTGAGCTATCTTTTCCTCCAAGTTATGTATTTTAGGTAAACCCTAAATTCACCTAGTATATAAGGAGGACCCTAGAGCTCATAATCTTATCCGTCTCTTCTTTTTTCTCCTCTCTTGGTCGAACGAAACAAACAAACCCTTTAGGGTTTTTCGGTTTCAAATTTTCTTGTGTTCAATTGTTCGTTGGTCAAGAACTAGCATATCGGGTGATATCGTTTTGACGTGTTGTTGTTGTGTGGATACACGTAGAGGTATTTATTTTAGTACTAGAAGTGTGGTTTGGTTCTCACGTTATTACTAGTGCGTGTACTCGAAGTGTCTTCGATTCGTCACTAGCTTGGTTGCTAAAGGTATGTTTACTTGTTTATGTTTCTTATGGTTAATTATATATGCTATATGTGATCTATATCCTCTACGTAGCTCGTTTAATATTAATGTAATATTAGGTTATTTAGATAACAATTTCCAACAGTGACATCACGAGTCATCTCATATAGCGTAGTAATTACATAAAAAAACGTAAATAATATGTAAAAAAATGTCGCCTATATATTATTATTTTCTTATTTTTATGTGAAAATTATTTTAGGAAATTATTTAGAGAAATAATATTTTCCCTCATTGGTCACATAAATATGGAAATAATAATATGGACATATTTTACATGATTTCTAATTCGCTTATTATGATTATATTTGCGTTTTAGATTTTTTATATATATTGTCGCTTATTTATCTTGCAATAAATTGTCAACCATGGATTACATGCATGTAAGCCATGGTTATTAAGCTTTATTTATATTATATATATATATATATATATATATATATATATATATATTACTTTATATATAATATATATATATATATATATATATATATTATATTTATATATATATTCACACCCGACACAAAACACAATACATACAACACACACCACACACACACACACACATATGATATATATATATATATATATATATATTATATATATATATTTTATAGTATATATATATTATTTTATATATACATTTTATGTGTTCACGTCTATGGGTGGCAAACAAAACTTCATAGATAATATAAGGCGGTACAATTCAATGTTTGCGTTCACGTCTATGGGTGGCAAACAAGACAAGTCGGTTAATACCGGTCGTGGTTAGATTGGGTTCTTTGCTTCCTTACGAAGGAAAGCCTCCAATGTTTTCACATCTTTACATTTATGATACTAAGAACGAGGTTCAAAACAAGATCAAATTTGCAAGGTTCGTTTCTAATACAAAACATCAACTTCTAATACTAGAACGCTTCATTTTGTTATGATTCTTTGAATGTGTTTACTGTAATGAATTATTGTTGTACCTAAAGCATATTTTTTTGAAACAGCAACGGAGAAACTACATCATCAGGAAAAAAGAAAATTGACCACCAGCTAACAACTGAAATACGCGACATGCTTGATACAAATAATCTGCTGGTTGCTAAGTTTCGGATGGCTGGTGCGCGTTTTGTGTCTAAAAAAATCAGAATAACGTACGGCTAAGACTTATTGGCACAAGGGAGCGAGATGGAAGAAAGTATGATCTACCAATGCTGCTGAGGTTTGTTGCAGCTCTAATTGTTGGAGATTTTGACTCCATGGAACATAAAAGGGATATTATTCTGGAGAGGCAAGGTGGTGATCTGAAACAAATAAGTGAATTGCACCCCTCCTATCTTGCACTGCAGTATCCATTGTTGTTTTCGACTTAACGCCAACAAACAAGAAAACACGAGTATCTATGAGAGAGTGGTTTGTATACCGTTTGGGACAAACCACAAAGTTTACTCCCTATGATACTTAATTCACGTAGATTGTTTTAGCAATTCCTTGTGGACGGTTACACAATGATCGAGTCGGAAAGGATGTCATATATACGTAGAGAGCAAAAAGATTTAAGGAGTGAGACATACTCTAAATTGGCAAAGTTGGCTGCTGATCCAGATTCCGGTGTTACAATCAGAGGTAAAAAAGTTGTTTTGCCATGCTCATATACTGAGAAGCCAAGTATATGTGCAATATTATCTAGACGGCCATACGTTGTGCAAAAACTTTGGATACCCAGATCTGTTCATAACGTTTACGTGTAACCCCAATTGGCCTGAGATTGCACGTTTTGTCGCTGAAAAGGGTTTGAAATCTGATGATCGTCCTGACGTAATAACAAGAGTATTTAAACAAAAACTTGACAGCCTGATGAAAGATTTCAACAAGAAAGCGTTGGTTTGGGCGTCTACGAGGAGGTAAATAATTCATAACTAAACGTCTTCTTATTTTGTACAGCTTTTTATAAAAAAAACTGGGCAGTAAGTTATAGATTGAAAATAGTTAAATGGAGGTTTTTGAACTTTCTTAGTTTTGATAAGTTAAAATTGGTTATCAAACACTTTAAAAGGAATCCCCTTGAAACGGCCTAAAGTGTCAGTTTTTAGATTTGATTAGAAATACAAGTGTAATGGTTGAAAAATAATTAAATTACTAAAATATATACATTGTTTATGCAGCGTTTTACACGTTCAAGTTTCCAAAAAAGAGGACTTCCACATGCTCACATATTACTTTTTTTGGAACCAGAGGATAAGCTAACAACCGCAGCCCACATTGATAAATATATATCTGCGGAGATACCCGATAAGGATGAAGATCCTGAATTGTATCAGATAGTGACCGATCACATGATGCATGGCCCATGTGGTGCCGAACGCCCAAGCTGTCCTTGCACGGTTAACAACAAATGTACAAAGAAGTTTCCTAAACAGTTTAACGAAACCACATTTATTGATGAAAGTGGTTACGCAATATATAAAAGAAGAAATGACGGTTGTGTTATAAAAAAAGGATCAAATTTGCATAACGGTTATGTAGTACCTTACAACCCGAGTTTGCTAAGATGTTATCAGTCTCATATAAACGTCGAATAGTGCAACCAGATTGGTTTTATAAAATATCTATTCAAGTACATAAATAAGGGTCCGGATAGGGTTACTGTCGCTGCAGAAAATGAAGAAGTGGATGAGATTAGTGACTATTATGATTGTAGGTATCTTTTGGCATGCGAAGCAGCGTGGAGGATATATGGCTTTGACATACATTACAGGTTTCCACCTGTTGAGAGGTTATTGTTTCACTTGCCTAATGAGCAATCGGTCATATTCGATGAAAGTGAAAGTCTTGACTACACACTTGATAACCGGCCGCGCGGTTAATGAAAACAAGTTTCAAGCTTGGATGGAAAACTAAATAAGACAGATAATTTTGCGCAAACACTTCTTATGTTGAAGATTCAAAGTATTATGTGTGGAAACGATGATGAAAAGGTTTTGCAAAGGAGGCAAAAGTGGTTGAAAAGTATTTGGACGTATACAATACTACCTCTTCTTGGGGTGAATGAATATGTTTTATTTGCAAGTTATTGCTTTAACCAGGTATAGAGCGCTTACGGTACTGGGATGATTTTAAGGAATTGAGGGCGTATATTTACCTACAATTTAAAGTCGCTTGCATGCTCGCGGTGTTTTTGGAGGTGACGACAAGGAATATATTGATGGGTTGTTAGAAGCAAGTCAGTGGGGAATGGGAAATTATTTGCGACGTTTTTTTGTTATGCTAATTATGACCGATGGTATGTCTCGCCCTGAATCTATCTACGAAAAAACATGGCATGTCATGGCTACCAATGTTGAGAGTATCGAAAGAGTTAAGAAGAATGCTCTAGGTATTTCAAACTTTTATGTTTTTTATGATTATTTAACACATGATAATTACATAATAACCAAATTTTGAATCGTAAAGCGTAAGTACCTAACAATGTTAGAGTGCAGCTTACTTTTTATTATATGCTTAAACATGTAAAAAATTTCATATCATTTTGCATACTAACTGGCTAATATCATTTAAATTGCAGAATTGGTACTTACAGATGAGGCCAAGAAAAACTACCGCCTTTTATATATTGAGCACATGCTTCTAAGTAACAACAAAAGCTTGAAAAATATCCCAAACATGTCGTTCCCTACAATAGAATACACCATGGACGGATATAACAGGTTGGTGCATGATGAACTTTCATACAATACAGACGAGTTAAAATTAGAACACAAAAGACTCTACGTTACATTGACAGATGAACAAATGGAATTTACGGACTATAATGGATTTCATGTTGATAAAAAACAAAGGAAGGGATGTTTGCGTATAAAACGGGGGGGGATATGGCGGGACAAGTAAGGACTTATCCTTATAAGACTATGTCGCGGCATGTCATTCAAAAGGCAGGAATCGTTTTAAATGTGCAATCAAGTGGTTAGCGGGGGGCACTTCTCTTGGAAGGTGGTAGAACGGCTCATTCTCAGTTTGCTATACCAATTAATGTGGTCGAGGATTCGACGTGTAACATTTACGCAGATAGTAAGTTGGCTGAGTTGCTAAGGATATGACTAACCTTATTATTATATAGGGATGAGGGCTTCTATGGTATTCGACAGTGATATGAGGCATTTGATTGGACAATGCGAGATATTTGTCGCACAGAGATCCATCAACGCCTTCTGACAGGTTTTTTGGTGAGAAAGTTGTCTTTTGTTTGGGTGGTGACATCCGACAAAATCCTGCCGGTTTGGGTTCTGTTCCTAAATGGCAGTCGACAAGATGTTGTACACGTGGCCTTAAACTCTTCTTATTTATGGAATCATTGCACCGTTATGAAGTTAACGGTCAACATGAGGCTAGGATCAGGTTCCAATAGTTCTGAAAGGAAAGAAATACAAGATTTTGCTGATTGGATACTAAATATCAGGAATGGTAAAATTGGTGGAAAAAATGATGAAGAGGCAAATGTGGAATTTCCTGATGATATGTTGATTCTGGAATCTGACGACCATATTGGTTCCATTATTCATAAAACCTACCCCGGTTTGCTTCAAAACATATATGATCCGGATTATTTCCAAGAAAGAGCCATTCTAGCACCGACTCATGAGTTGGTGGATATGATAAATGATAGAATGTTGTCGTTAATACATAGGGATGAAAAGACATACAATTCTTCTAACACGGTCGGTGTTGCTGATGTCGACACTAATTTTAATGAAACAATATACACAGAAGTATTCCTTAATAACCTCAACATGGCTGGCATTCCACACCATAGTACAAAACTCAAAATAGGTACTCCGGTAATGTGCATGCGAAACATTGACCAAACGGCTGGATATTGTAACAGAACTAGGCTTCAAGTACTAAGATGGGAACAAACGTAATTCGAAGTTAAGATAATATCTTGGGTGGTAGTGTGGGTACTGTTTGCGGCAATTTCGCGTTTGGTAATTAGCCCGTCTTACACTAAGTTTACTAAGTTGCCGTTTTTTAAACTAAACCGGAAGACAATTCCAGTTCAAATTTGCTTTGGAGGACAATTATATTAAAAGTCAAGGGCAGACATTGTCTAAGGTTGGGTTGTTTCTTCAAAGGCCAGTTTTCTCTCATGGCTAACTATATGTCGCTGTTTCGAGGGTCAAGACCAAGAAGGGTTTGAAGGTTTTATGTTGTGATAAAGATGGTAACTATACCAATTCTACCACCAACGTAGTGTATAAAGAGGCTTTATATCGAATTTGGAAATGTGCTACTATACTTTGTAATTGCGAATAGTTTATTAAGTTTTATTTTCCTCGTATTGTGATATCGGTTCATGTATTTTGTATTCGTTTATTACTTATTATGATTTAATATTGTTCCAACTTAATGAACGTTAATTAAATTTTTCCAAGGTTAGGCACAAGGCAAAGCCCGCCTATTGGGCGGGCATTGCAACTAGTTTGTATGTATATATTTTATATATATATATTATATATATAATATATATATTATGTATATATATATATATATATATATTTTATAATATATATATAAGTATATATATATTAATTATGCGTGTGTATATTTATATATATATATATTATAAAAATAATTATATATGCTATATATATGATATATATACACACGCATATATATATATTTATAGATATCTATATATATTATATATATATTCATATTATATTTATATATACAGACATTATATATATAATACTATTTCCATATATATATATATATATATATATTATATATATATATATATATATATATATACATATATATATACATATATATATACATATCTATCACAAGGCAAGCCCGCCTATCGGGCGGCTTTGCTACGAGTATGTAATATATATTTTTATATGTATATATATATGTATATATGTATGTATATTACTATATATATAATATGTATATATATATATTTATATACATATCAGTACATATATTATATATATATATAGATATATATTTTGGATATATACATATGTTATATATATATTATATTTGATTTATATATATATATATATATATATATTTGTATATTATATATATACTGATATTATATATATACTTATATTATAATATACATATATTATATAACATATATATATATATATATATATATATATATATATATATATATCTGTGTGTGTGTGTTTATTACATATGTATATGTATATGTGTATTATAATATAATATATATATATATATATATATATATATATATATATATATGTATATATATATATATATATTTATATATGCTGCGTGGGGTTGTGGTTTTGTACGCATGAGAATATTACGTGAATTATTTGATTAATTGCAAAAGTATGGAAGACCTTTGTTGAATTAATATTTTAATTGCGTAAATGATTTTTGTTTACTATGATTAAATTTGGTAAATTGTTTTCCATGTTTATATAGTGGCCTTTTTTTTATAATTATTGCAAAAATGATTTTCTAATTTAATATTGGACTAAAAGTGCATGATTTTCAATGCTTATTGTGTGTATATTGATACATACACTTTGCTAAATCATGAACTATATACGTAAATTTTGTAATTTTCTTGCAAACGTTCTATAACGCAGGGGTTTAGTGGTTTTCGCAAGGGAACCCGCGACGAAACAACGCAAGGTGAAAGAATACATAATTTACTTAACGTTTTGATACATATTTTTAAGTATGTCGTAATCGTTACTAGGGTTCGATTATTTCCCATGGGGAACTAACCTTATCCGTAGTAAGATCACTTATACTTGAAGATCGCTTATACTTGAAAATGTTGTAAACATGGCAACTCTAATTTTATAAATGACATGTGATTTATAAAATGTAGGGATTTGTACTTATAGACAGTTTTAAAATGAAAATGAAAATGTTTTAAAAAATAATTAGTGTTATAAGTTGTATGCATGTTTCCTTATACACAATTTTGATAACATTGTTTTTATCAAATTCTACCCTAAAATTAAGTCATTTGCCATCCAAGTATGAAATCACTTGAGTTGTATTTTTACTCGAAAACAGTTTTAGGTAAATTTGAAAACAAGGTAATATAACAATCGTATGGTCAGACATGAGACTATAAAATTACTGATTTTGTATTGGACGACTTATATCGAGTATGGTTGTTTAGAACTTCGACCCGAGGCAAACGATGGGGGTTAAACAAGCTACTTGACATTGTAATTCCGGATTATAATGCTTTGTGCCCCATAAAGGCTAAGAGTTGCACATGTTGGCAATTATCACACGCTGATTACCTTTTGAGTTTACCATTTCTAGTAGATCAACTGCATTAATGGTAGAACGTCAAGTTGGATCTTAGACTCTTGATAAAACGAATTGTTTAATTTTTAAACATGGGTAGTTAATTTTATAAGAGATTTATTATCAAAAATACTAATATTTCCTGAAGTTTTTAGTTGTGTTAGATTTATCTAATATAACTAAACCTTAAACAAGCTTAAGGAATTCGATCTATAGAAGTGTTAAAGTGGGATTCAACAAGAAGTATCCTACAACTGGGACCAACAGTTCTCAGGTATAAGAAAAAGATGAAGTTTGTGCAACAACCCATTGGACCCACTCCTGATCCTGAAACTGCTGACCATGGCACTATTGACAAGTACTATGAGTCTGTCAATCTTGGGTAGGAGGTTGCATGTCTTATGCTGTCGAGTATGTCTCCTGACCTACAAAGGACTTTGGAGAAATACAATGCATTTGACATGATGAAAGAACTAAAAACCATGTTCGAAGAGCAGGCAAAACAGGAACTGTTTGAAACAGTTAAAGCATTCCACGCTTGCAAACAGGAGGATGGTCAGTCAGTAAGCTCTTATCTCTTAAAGATGAAGAGCTACCTGGACACTTTGGAATGCCTAGGCTATGCAATGCCAAAATAACTTGGTGTGAGTCTTATTTTGAATTCTCTCAACAAGGACTATGATCAGTTCGTTCAGAATATAACATGCATAGCATGGGGAAGACGCTAGCTGAGTTACATGCTATGCTGAAACTCCATGAGAAAGTTATTCCAAAGAAGGCTGGAACCCCCGCTGTGTTAGCTATACATGAGGGTAAGATCCAGAAGGACAAGAAGAAACCGTAAGGGGGCAAAGGGTAAGGTTAAGGGAAAGAATAAGCTTGCTTATGCTCCCAAGACCAAGATCCCACCACCGCCTAAGAGAGATAATCTGGCAAAGGACTATATCTTCCATCACTGTAAGGAGGTTGGTCACTCGATGAGGAATTGTCCATCCTACCATGCTGAGTTGAAGAAGAAAAAGAATGTTAGCGAGGCTAGTACTTTAGGTATATTTACTATAGAACTCTATGCTTTTTCTAATAACACTTGGGTGTATGATACGGGCAGTGGAACTCATATCTGTAATACTTCTCAGGGACTTAGAAGGAGCAGGAAGTTGAAACATAAAGCTTTAAGTCTGTAGATAGGCAATGGAATGTGTGCAGCCGTTGAAGTTATTGAAAGTTTTGATTTAATTCTTCCTAGTGGTTTAATAATTGTATTAGTCATCTGTTATTTTGCACCTACTGTTACTAAGGGTGTTGTTTTAATTTCTCATTTGGTTAAGAACGATTATATTGATACATTTACGAATTATGGTATTTATGTTTCTAAAGATAATGTATTTTATTTCAATGCAATTCCACGTGATGATATTTATGAAATAGATATGCATAATCTTAATCCAAATGCTAGCTTCTCTTTTCGTCATTTGTACAGCGCTAACCGCTTCCTTGGATGCTGCCAGGTAGACGATGAGTTCCTCTTGTTCTTCTAGAGCGGTGAGCATAGGTAACTTTGCTATGTGTTCCTTCATCTGTCTAAATGTAGCTTCCGCTTCCCCTGTCCATAGAAAGTCACTCTTCTTCGTGCATTTTTTCAAAGTTTTGAAAAATGGTAATGATTTTTTCGTTGATTTTGCTAAAAACCTGTTTAAGCTTGCTTACTTTTCACTTAGTTTCTGCACGTCTTTCAGGAATTTTGGTGATTGAAGGCTTAATACAGTGTCTACCTTATCTGGGCATATCTTAATGCCTTTAGTATTGACCTGGTATCCTACGAACATTCCTTCTTCAACTCCGAAGGTGTACTTCTTTGGGTTCAGTTTCATGTTGATTTTTCTAAGAGTCTTGAATGTTTCTTCTATATCGCGGACAATTTCATCCTTCGTGCGGCTTTTGATGACTAAATCATCCACATATACCTCGAGGTTTCTACCAATTTGTCAGTGGAATGCCTTGTCCACTAATCGTTGGTGAGTTGCACCGGCGTTTCTTAGACCAAAAGGCATTTTTGTGTAGCAAAAAAATACCTTGATTTGTAATGAACGCGGTTTTTTCCTCATCCTCCTCTGCCATTTGTATTTTGTGATACCCCTTGCAATATAACCTAACCCTAAATTAATATAGACCAGAAAGAATATTGAATTTGGAAATAAAAGAGGCAGGTTTGCTCTTTTGATAAAAAGCATGAGTCAAACATTTCAAAAAAACCATGTAAATATTAATATGCATAACACATGTGGATTAAATGATTTCATATAGTGCTGTCATTGTACATAAGCAAGATTTCAAAAAACTTTTGTTTATAAGATAAAGTAATGATATAGATATAATAGAAGATATGGATGATTTGTTATACTTGTGCAAAAATGAATATAGACTTTGATTATAATGTTGTGATTAAATTGTATAGCATGATTCCATGATTTTTTCTGATGGTATTTTTAATTTATAAACTTGTCTAATTGATGTGTTGATGGAACTTAAACGGATTTATAGCCGAAAGAATTTCTCGTGTATGTCTCATTCTCCCAAAAGTTAAGGCACGAATTAATAAGATTTTTAATTGCTTGACATCATCCAATTAACATATTAAAAAGGCCTGTGATGATTTAAACTCGAGTATAGGTCGAAAGGACTTGTTTGAACAACTTGACATACACATTGTTTTCTAGCAAATGGAATAAAAATGGCTTAGTAGTGATGGAGTTCATAGGTCGAAAGGGTTCTCCATCAACCTAAGATATATGTGTTTTTGTGAAATACACCATGGATCAAAACCATATTAAAAAGCTTTGTGAGTCATACAAATAATGTTTTAACCAAACAAACCACACTCACATGTCAATATATGGAGTTTTACACAAGTGTTATATTTAACAAAGAATGAATTTAAGTTATGAAGTATTATCGAATTTTTGCATAATAGGGGTTTGTGACAACCTAATTCTTGTTTTTGCTACTATGTACTGATTATCACCAGTCTCATAGAACGAACTCGACTCTCCCAACTTTACTATTAATGAACAGTATACTTGCTTGTTGCATTTTTGGCGTAGAAATTATAAGTCGAGAATAAAGAATGTAAAACTTGCAACCCGCTACCAAGCAATAAGTTTTTGAGTGCCTGTGCCGGGACGTGTGTATCGTTTTCATGTTTTAATCATAACAAATAGGTAAGAAATTTTTATTTTATTTCATAGTTTTTTTTAAAAAAGTGCAGTTGCTGGTGCAGCCAGTCGGCGGCGTAAGCCTAGCCGCCGCACGTCTCTTGAATTAATTATTTCTTATTTTTGATTTAATGGATTAATGCCTTGTTTATTTGTTTGCAAATGTGTTTTTATGAATGTTTAGGAAGGTTTTGATTGTTAGAAATGTCGTGTGTGTTTTAATTTGTTAGTTTCAAATTCGTGCTCGTATTGTTAATTTTTCGCATGCTTGTTTTGTGATGTGTTTGTTTTGTGTTAAAAGAAATCAGTGAATTATCTTCATGTTCTTATTTGGTATGTGTTAAAGTGTTTTGGTTTGTGTTATTCTCTCTTAAGTCTTGTTTAGTTTTTAATAAAAAGCATTAGAATAAAGTTTATAATAAGTTTTGTCACTAAATTTGAAATTGTCACTTTTATAAAGCTAATGGTAAAATTATTTATGGAAAATTAGAAGGGGGGTTGAATAGTTACAGCTTTTTTAATTTGATGTATAGTTTGTTTATAAAAACTTAGATTCAACTATGTGACTCACTATGTGCACAATAATGAAAAAACAAATAAGTAAATAAATGATATGAAAGCAAGAGATAATAAAGTTAGAAAGATCCAACACAACACAAAATTTATAGGGTTCGGTAAGCGAAGCACCTCTTCGCCTACTTCACTCTCCCGAGGCCCAAACTCGAGAGTTCTCTTCACATGTCAACAAAAACCCTTTGGCGAGAAAACCGTACACAACTAAGCTTACACCGATTTTTGACACTAAGCCAAACGTCGAGTTCTAATCCTAGCTAGAACCAATCTATTATAACTAACCACACTACTTCACAACAATTCACAACTTCTCTTCACCATACCACTTTTTCTTCACTTCACAACTCATTAACTTCAACAACTTTACTTCACAACTTCTCTACCCTTCACAACTATTTTATACTTCACTTTACAACTTCACTTCAACTAGACACTACCTTGATCACACCAATCTAACACTACTTACTAAGATCACCCCGATCTAACTATACTTACAATGATCACCACAATCTACCTATTATACACAACTACGATACACACCTTCATAATATACACAAATGATTTACAAAATATATAATACAATTGCAACAATGTATCAATGACACAACACAATCAAATAATACTTTCTTTACTTGATGGTAGTGAAGTAGTCTTCTTTTTTCACTTGAAGATCTAACTGATCACTTAGAACAAGCTTTATGATTAAAATAATCAAAGGGATTGTGAGAAAATGTGTGGACTGATTTTATACAGAAAAGAATGAGTGCAAAAGGTGAGAAAATCAGTGGGGAACAGTCCAGTATTTATAGACAAACCGGGGAGCGTTTTTGTCTGGCCGGCCCCCTTAATTATGGTGTCGGCCCCCTTAAAATTAAGGGGACCGCCCAGGCTAGGACGCTCCCTTTTTTGTCTTTTCCAGAGGAGGTGTTTTCTGGAACATTTCTAGCCGTTTTTAGGTAGAAAATTTGAATTCAAAATATTTATTTTGAATAAAACATTTCTTTTAAATCTAAAAATGTTTTATAAAAGTTATAAAAATGTTTGTGACATTTTTATAAAAAACATGAGGTTAACCAAAATAATCATTTGATCATAAAATGCATTAAGCATTTATTTATTCATACCTTTAAGTGATTAAATTTTCGAAATAAAAATTTACTACTAATTACTTGTTTACGTTTAATTTTTTTATTAAGCGTTTTTACATTTTGTGATTATCAAAACGTAAAGAGATCGGAAAATATTAATAATGGTTTTAGGCATTATTTCTATCAGCAATCTCCACCTTTTTGCTGATTAAAAAATCTAAACTCATTAAATGTAAAACTATTTTTAAACAAGTATTTAGTGAGTTTTATTTCTATTTCTCCCTTTTTTTGTAGAATCAAAAAGGAATTCGGCTAAGAAACACATAGAATCGACGGTTCAAACGCTCTCCCTTGATGTGTGCTCCCCCTCGTTCGAGGGCACCAATGAATCGAGCTATGGTAACTTTGCTACAAAAACAAGTTAGAAGAACAACACCAATGTTTCTAACATATAGCAAAGGAAAAGGAAAAATAATCAAACATATTTGTGCAAACCAACCATCACAAATATACAAGATATAAAGACTCAAAAGAGCAATTAAGCAAAAGATCATTCATTGAACATAGAAATTGTGTATAAAACATAATCATTCAACATGCACTTATCAAACCTAAATATTATGCTTGAAGCGAAAAATAGAACAACCTATTTGAAAATAGAAACTACAAAGTCCTAAGTTGCCCTATATTGCCATAAAAACCATTGAACGTGCTTGTAAAAGAAGTAGGTTGGTCATTTAGTGAAAGCAGAAAGGTAAGCATATAACATGCTTAGTTACTTGTTGGTGGAGAGTTTGGAGCGGAGGTGGTTGTTGGAGGGTAGTCTCGTTAGACTTGAAGTGGTGGTTGTGGACGAGTAAGAAGAAATTCAATCCAATTGAGATCTTCACTCAAGGTTAGGAATTGTTTTTGGTTAAAGATGCAACAAGGACAATAGCCAACATGTTGTTCAACTTGGTTTAAGTGAGTGTATGCATGCAAGTGTATTGCACAAGGCAACGGGAGTCTTAGGGCGAGTTGCGTTATGAACAGTGCCTGTCTCGAAGGTAGACAAAACAATGCGAATACTCCCTGTATCAACAGCGCAAAAACACTACCATATGAATACAGAGTGAAAAGACTCGGATTCGTAGAGTGAATGTCCCCCATGTTTTCGATGGAGAGAATAGCGCAGAATCCCACTCGCAACATGAGGATTGAAGAGTCAGTTAGTAAATGCAAGGTTTAGTGTTGAGCCTGATATGATTTGACATTAGTGTGGAAAGAACGGTATGTCCAACATTAGTGTCACAAGAAATCCACCAAGATGGCGGATGACTGAATTTTATAGAGACATCATGTTAAGAGTGCTATGATAACAAAGAATTTTCTTGTGCGATGGTCTTGAGGAGGAGATTATGGTTTTGCATTGTGTAGGCAAGTAACATCAACCTCATTGGATGTGTTAACAATAGGTTAAACTACTTTCCATATGGAGTCTTATGGCCCATTTTAGCCACCTATAAAGGTTTGGATATTGGTTAGGTGAGGAGATGTCATAGAAGAAGACTAGTGAATGTAAGTGATTAATGGTGAGGAATGGGGGTTGATAAAATTATAAGAATAGATGTAGTAAAGGATTGAGGACCTTGAAAGAAACAAATCCAAGAAATGTTATGAGTTTTGTGAATGAATAGCCTGGGTCAAGTAAAAGAAGGTCAAAAAGCAGAAAAAAACAGTAAAACTCGTGTATTGAATGGCCGGCCCCCTTATCTATGGTGTCGGCCCCCTTATTGATAAGAAGTCCGCCCTTATGAATTAAGGGGGCCGCCCATTTGAGACTTTTCAGACGGCCAAAAATTTTATTTTTGCTAAAATTTTGTAAGAAAAGTTTTTGTTTTTTGGTGACAATTGCAGCAAGTCCCTAAATTTTTTAAAGCAATCAAAGACTAAACATTTAAGCAAGCAAGAGGATAAACATGCAATAGTCCAAATAACAATCAAGGCTAATTCACATAACATTTAGCAAGCAAGTATATATATGAATAAGCATGCAATAATGTATATAGAAATCTTTAATAAAGAACATATTAATTGAAGCATTAGCAAATAGTTGTAATGCTTCTAATGCTCTTAAGATTTCTTAAGCAAGAGAAGTAGGTTGTAAACACATCAAATGAGACTAGTGTTTTGTATTTTATAAACCTAGAGTGTGCTAATATGCGACAAATGGTAGAGGTGATAATTATTTCGACCTCTAAGAAAAACTAGAAGAAATAATCCATGTGCTCATTGATTTACATTTTGCTAAATCAAGATGTCGAAAAATATAATTTGGATATATATTTCCGCAACAAGTGTGAGATCATTATGCATGAATGAAAGATGTTTTTAGTATATATCAACAATTTATGAAAGTATATTTTCATGAATTCCTAGTCATGAGAATGATTATGAGAAATAGATTGGGACAAATAAATACATATATTAAGTTGAGAAGTTTAAGCCTTGGCAAAAACCGAGGTAACTAAAATGTAATTTTGTATTAAGATTAATTTTTGAGAAATTCCCTATCTTTGATTTTGTGCAAAATAGAATCCTAGACTCAGAGTTAAAAGATTTTTTTTACAAACTGTCAGATGGTCGGTCCCCTTAAGTGCATGGCCGGCCCCCTTATCACTAAGGGGACCGCCCGTTAAGAGCTAAGGGGGCCTCCCATCTGACGAATTAATTTTCCTAATTTTTTGATTTTGGCATTTTAGTTTTGATTGTAGTTCATTGTTCTTGTTCACTTTTAAGTACCTATCAAATCATTTATAGGGATGAGACTACTTAATAAGAACATAATCAATTTGTTCCATCATTCCGAGACCTAGACGTAAGAAATGATGTTTTAAAAACAACATATGTGAAACAAAATTACTCGGACTCTAAAAAATAAAAAAGCTAAGAAGTAATCCAGAACGTCTTAATCTATTTTTGGACTCACTCAGCGTATTGAAAAATATATATTAATTATATATTTCGACACCTACTATAGTCTTGTCAAGTGTTTCGATCCTAAATAGGTAGAGTAAAGATTATTTCGATCTTATATTAAAATTCTAGGAAATAATCCAAACACTCCTCTATTAACATATGACTTTGACTAGGACCGTCAAAAAATATACATTACGTAGTATATTCTGCCGACTGAGTTGAGTTCATTACGTGTGACTTAACAAAAGTGGAATGATTTTTAATTTTTTGACTTATAATGAACAATTAAAATGTTAAATCAAAACGCCCACTTATTTTACAATATTATATTAATTGTCTCATATATATATATATATAATATATATATATATAGATATATATATATATATACTTATATACCAGTTAGTTATGTGTGATATAACAAAAAAATAATGATATTGGGTTCATTTTGACTCTAGACAATGATCCAAAGAGATAACCAAACACCCTTTATTTTTATAAAATTTCACATATTGATTCGAATAATATGTATTGAGTCATGTATGCTTTGAAAATCAATACATGATTATTTTTAGCATGTTTTTGGCATGAATCAACAATGTACAAGTTCTTGTTTGGAAATTTTCTAGTTAATTTTTTTTTTGAATATCTATTTCTATGAAATTTTCGACCGAATCAAAATCTAGTGATTCACAACCTATTGAGATCCTTGAAATTCCTATTACCTACGGGTTCAATATAGTTATGATTTTCCTAGACTTAAATCTTAACCTTTAGTTTTTAAATAACTTTAATACTAGCCCTTAGCTTTACAAGAATTTTATTTTGAACCTTTTATTTTCAATCATTTTTTATTTTTATACTTTTAATTTGTAACTTTACATTTGCAAATTGTTAAAATAACATTTCAAAATTTTCTCCTACAATTATAATAGGATTATATAGAGAATTTTTTTTAAATTTTAGCAAAATAAAAATTTGAAATTATTTTTTAGAGGGAAAAATCACGGGTTAACTGTTCAGACCACACAACATATCAGAATCATTCACACATCGAATTTTAATGGAATCATTGAATTTTAATTCTCAAGAGAGAGCTGCATCAGTTGAAACAAATGCAAGACAATGCAAAGGAAAATTGCATGGTATCATTTTGACTACTTCATTCACACCTCAAGGCTCTTTCAAACAACGACTTAAAAGGAACTTGCATCGAGGGAGGATTCGAACGGGCATTTGCGACACTCTTTGATCAATATTTTCAGTCTTTCACAGGTTCAATGTTACTAAACTTGGATCAACTAGGAAAGCAACTTGACAAAGAAGAATTTCATGAAACTGGATCCATGGATGCTTTTAGAGTACTCAAGACACAGTTTCAGTTGTTCATCAATTTCCAATACTATTTCGATGATGATGGAGGTCTAATGATACACAAATACTTTCTAGCATACACTCGATCTGAGGTTCGAAAAGTCCGTGATACATTGATCCAACACATGGAATCTGTTAAGAAGTCCATTGATGAAAGAGCACATCATAAACGAGAGTATGACAGCAGGGTAAATGAAAGACAGATGCAGTCAAAAGAGGGAAAGGTTGATTCGAGTAAAGCATTGAATGCTGGGTTGGTTATTACAGAAAGCAGTGGGACAGAGTCAGACAAGCAGGATACAAGCAGCAGATCAGGGAATGATACAAATGCTCTTGATGCAGATATCAGACTCATATCTAACAAAGAGCCAAGGGCTGAGGTACAATTGACTGCTGAACACAATATACTTGCTCATGAACACTAACATACTGTGCAATCTGAACCCATGTATGACACATATCTGTTGGAAAAGGTTTATAGCAATATCACTCCTGATTCAACAAATATAAGTCATATGGGAGGAAAGATTGACCAAAATGCTGGAAAATGTCAAGTTTCATGTCCTTTACTTGATCCATCATTTGATAACATGTCAACTGAATTTTCAAACCAATCTCTTGAGTCTGAAAACATTTCTCTCAAAAAGACTGTTGCCCAACTTTAAAAAGATATTTCAAGGATAGAAGCACATTGTGTTAACATAAAACTTAAATATCAAAATCAAGCTTTAAAAGACGGGCAACATGGTCAAATTTTAAATGAAACAAATAATAAAGCCAATATTAAAAAGGAAATTGAGGTACTTGAAACAATCAATATCGAATTGGAACATAATTTGGCTAAATTACTTGCAGAGAATAAGAAGTTGCATAAGGAAAATGAGCATTTAAAACAGACTTACAAAGATCTTTACGATTCTATAAAAAAGACACGAGTTCAGACAAAAGACCATAATGACTCACTGATTGCTCAAATAAATAGTAAGACTATTGAAAATGCTGATTTAAAGGCTCAGATTCAGGAAAAGGTTTTTGCGAATGTAGCATTGAAAAACGAAATAAGAAAGTTAAAAGGAAATAGCGTGGATACTAAGTGTGCAAAACCATCAATCTTTGGGAAACTGGTTTTACAACCACCTAGAAACCAATCAGTTGTTAGACAACCGAATGCGTTTAAATCTGAACGACCTAATTTTTCAAAACCACGGTTTGCCTCCCAAGTTGATGTGAATAACGTTTTGTCAAAACCAGTCACTCAACATTATTTGCCTAAGGGAAGAGAATCTGCTTTTGCAAAACCTAATCATATGATTGCATCTAGCTCATCTAGGAATAGTTCTAAGAACATGCCAAGATTTAGTTCAAATGACATGGTTCATAATTACTATCTAGAGGAAGCTAAGAAAAAGACACAAGAAAGAGATAGAAAGTCAACAACTAGTGTAATGCCATCTGCTAAATCACAAAACACTACTAAGAGTTGCAAATCAAAACCTAGGAGCAATAATCAAACATCTAGGGTTTTGCCAACATCTAAGAGTAGTTGCCCAATGACAACTGTTATGCCAAAAGCAGATCACTCTAGGAATTCTAGTCCTTTCTCTGACTTCAAACACTTTGTGTGCTCAACTTGTCAAAAGTGTGTCTTTAATGCAAATCATGATGCCTGTATAACAAAATTCCTGAAAGAAGTGAATTCTCGTGCTAAGATTCAACCCAATAAGACTAGAAACAGTAACAAACCCGTAGATCCAACGAGTCATACTTACAAACCCAGTTGGTAGATTGTTATAGGACATAAGTTTTCTCCCAATAAGTCTTCCGTTGTGCATGAGAAAGAGAAAACAAACACTCCCTAGATTCTTACGCTTGGTGATTACGACGGTAGCATTTTTAAAAACACTGCTAGTCTTAAGTGTGTTTCCAACTGGAAAGACTTTCACATCTACAGACACAAAGGTTGATTGTTGGGGGAACTCCCAAAAGGGTCAAATGATTATATCACTAACCCTTATAAAAGCGATGCAAACTTTCATGTCAGTGCAAGTACTCTTAACTTAAGTGCAGGTACATCTTTCAATCTTAAAAAGGAAAGACTCAGAGTTTGTTTGCTAAAAAAAGTGATATATCAGAAACCAAGGGTTCCAGGAATTTATGTATGATGAACAAGGACAATGGCTGTTGATTAATTCAGAATCAACACGCCGTGCTTCTTGATAGATGTCCGTCTTATAGACAACACTTCAGGCCCCGTTCCTCAAAGAAAAGAAAGGTCTACGTTTCAGTGCGCTTTATCTTCAAAAGAAGAGAAATCTTCTTGTATCCTAAGTAAATACTTAAAATCATAAAAACACAAAAGGATTTATTTTTATTTTTATTTTTATAAAATTTTACTAAAAAACAAAGAGAAGAAAAAATAAAAAAAATCAGAAAAACCAAAAAGATTTTTCATTTGTATAAAACCTTTACAAAGAAACAAAATACAAAATTAAAAAAAGAGAAAAATGACAAAAATCAGTTTTTCAAAGGCATGGTCTTTTGCAAACGATTATATTTACGACCCTAAAAATATGTCTTTCAATAAAGACACAAGGGACAAAAATAGAGAGTTTCGTACAAAAAGTTTCACTGTTTTCAAACATGTACATAATGCTTGCTATTAATTTCCAGAAAGAACCCGGCTCATCATCTTAAACGCAATTATATCAAAAAGAAAACTTTTTCCTCTTAACTTGAATTAATTCTCGGACAGTGTCTACTTTAATGACTATGCAAAGGCTTGATTTACTTTGCAACACAACCCGTGCTTCCTATTATTGCCATAAAGTGTACGTGTAGTGCGCTTAATGTGTTAAAATAAAAGAAATCTTATTATTATTTTTTTGTTTTTAAAAAAAAAATTTGTCTTCATAATGAATCCAGCATGTTTTTCAGTAATCACAAAAAGATTTTTTCAAAGACAATTCGACCACTCAAACCAATGACAACAACTCTTTAAATAGAAACGGGTCTTATATTTGAGTGGGAGAAAATGTCATCCAAAATCTTTTAAAATCAGTCTTTCAAAAAAATAAGCATTGGAATAAACGCATAAAAGTTTTGAATAATGACGGACATAAATTCAAGGGGAAGTTAATTTATATTAAACTACAAGAGTCTTTAGATGTCATTTGTATAGAATCTTTATGGACTTATTGTGCAATTTGAGACTTAGTGAATTCAGGCTATTAAACTATAAGACGATCCATATAGCGAACAACACATAGTTGTAAAAGACTTTCAGAATGGCTTGGAAATACTTTCATAGTTTTAAAAGCCTTGAAATTGGATTTTCACGGACAGATTAAAAGCTTATTAATTTCTACAAACACGATCCCTCGAACAAGTAAGAGGGGGACGTATAAGGTTTTGCGATAATCTCTAATTGTCGAAACCAGACAAGGGGGAAGGAGTATATGTATACTTGATAGTGTCCCTTGGCCTCTTTTGAGGTTAGCTTCTTTTGTCTTTTGAGGTTAGCCTTCTTTTGATTTACGGCTGTTTCGAATCTTCGAGTGCACATTTCAATCACCATGGTGGAAGAGACACGGGATGCTGACATTAGCCAGAATGCATCATTTGAGTCCCAGGGGGAAGTGTTAAGCGTATAATTAGTTAAAACAGTGAGAAAAGTTCTATCTGATTTAAATAATGCTTCCTCAAACGGTCAATCCCTAAGCTTATTCTTAAAAAGATATGTATAAAATTGATAAAAGAGGGTACACTTAGGTTGATGGATGAAATCTTAAGTTCAGTCAGTATCTGTCAGAAAGAATGAGTACATTTGGGATTTCTTAGTATGACTTAGGTGCTATCATTTCGACTGACTTAGAGAGAAATAAATTGTGACATTCGGGACTTAGTTGACTTTGATTTTGCAATTTATAGGACATCAATATCCTGAAGAGAGAAGATGCGCTCATCCCGGGACTTAATTTGACTTGGTGTTGCTTAACAAATTACTTGTAAGGTTAACTGTTTACTTCGGGATATCTAGGAATTTATACATAAGACTGCTTGATGCGGCTTAAAAGAGAAGTGTCATAAGACTACCAATAAATGATTGCTGGTTTAGGGGGAAGCTAAGACCACATCATATATAAAACCGACATCACCAACCTCACAAGCTTAAGTTACATATGTATCTGAATCTGTTTCATACTCGAAGTTTGAAGCAAAGACTTTCGTAACTTGGAAAGAAAGTTGAAGCCATGCCGAAGAGTGCTTGGACAGAGAAAGATCTGATTGACGACTTCTTGAAAGAAAGAAGGTTAAGAGAGCTTAGAAAATTATCCGTTGGTGGGAGATAGATAACGAGAGGTAGACCTACGGCAACTAGAAAGAACCAAATGATTCTATCCATATGAAGAGTTCTCATCATTCATCAAACCCTCGTACATAAAATAACTGTGAAATATTGTAGTGGAAGTGTATAGACTTTAAGGTGAATTAAGGTGTGCTCGAGTACAACATTTACAAGAATTCATGAGTAAATTCAAAATCTTTCAATAATTATACTCGCAAGACCATCATATAAACCCATAAAAGTTGAGGTGGGCAGCAATATAATGTTCCATTCTGCTAAGAATACATCATTTTGTCCCAGAACGTTAATCAATAGTAAGATCCGAAATACAAGGAATAACCATATTTTGGATAAGGGGAAATGTATTAACCTAGACTTAATGTATAATTGACAGAATTAATCAATTAAAATGGACTCGATGCAATCCACACTTAGCAAGAACTACGATTAGATGCACATGTTAAGGGAGAGCTTTTAGTGAAGATTAAAACAATCAAAGTGTAAACCTTTTGTATATTTATACCAAACACTTTGAATGTAATTTTTTCAATGAAATTTGGTTTTAATAGGTGATGAATACCTAAAGACCGACCCATGAACTAGAATTTTATGGATTTATAAAATGTGGATAGGTATAGTATTCAAATCCCATAATCTAGCCAGAACCGGAGGATTCTACCCAAGGATATCCACTATTATTATAGAAGTCCTTAGAATGATTAAAAAGGATAAAAAGTGAGATTCAGGGAATAATGCCGACTGAGATGGAGCTAACACTAGAAACATACCCACAAGTGTTAGTTATAAGTCTCGGTAAGCCTTGAAGGGTTGAGAGAATGAAAAAGAAATAAGGATAAAGGGTGAGAAAGAAAGAAGTCGCCTCTCCATCCACTTAGGCAGAAACCCGGGGTCAATACATATTGCCGTCGAAAAACCACTTAGGTGTTTGTCCTGACATTGAATAAGTCATGGCCCAGTGAACGCTTATGCACAAACCCTCACAGCCACTCAAAAGATCGGAAAGACTTTGTTTCAACAACTCACGGAGAATACACTAATTTCTATTGACTTTTTCACATGCCGAGTTAGTTTATATGAATAGGTTGGCACTCAGCTCCAGCTTCCCGATCACTAAATTAAAAGTGCACTATTGGAGTCTAGAGCCAAAAAGATGATCATCCATTAAATCTCATTAGGACACATGTCATAATTTAGCTTGTTAAGTCTCACACAATATGAATTCACTTAAAATCATTAGAGTCTACCAAGATCCAATGTGATTTTTCCAGAACCATCACGAGAGATACATTAGGTATTCACATGAAGATGGAAATCCTTCTTGAGCGAACATCAACAAGCCATGTTAGGTGACATTGTGCGATTCTTAAGAATGCAAGCATGTGACAACTGGAAAGCAAGAATGGTGCTCAACTTTATGAATCAAACTTGTACCATATGGATCAACATAAAGAATATTGAATTGCTTTTAAAACTCTCCGATGTGTCACAAACCACTTTAGCAAAGTGACACGTCAATGCTTATCAATCAATTTTTCTATATCAATCGGTGAGATAGTAACTCACAGGTTCACATCTTAACGTGCCTGTCTGCTTTGAGGACGTTTTCGATAATGAGAACATGCTGATACTATGAATCTAATACTTATGTTTTAAAAGATTCAATACTATAGGAGCTGAAATTTGTCAAGAAGATTCTTCTTAAATTGAATATATCTGGATCGACTGAAAGGTCGGATCCGACGGGACGGATTTGAAGGTTACTCCAAACCAACTGGCGAATGACAAAGCCTATGACATCCCAACCGCTTTATGCTACTATTTTTATTTGCAGGAAACTTAAAGATGGTTGTGAAGGTACCTGTTTGCTTCTTCTTCTCGCTGACTCACAAGATCCATAGCCATATGTGCTCATACCCAGACCGACCAACCTAAAGACAACATGAAAGCTCAAGTCATGTTTTCAAGACATTCCGCGCTACTCTGATACGCGTACTGTCTTTCTTGAAGATGAGCAAAGTATAAAAGACAAAGAATTTCAAATAAGTTTTCCGTCACTCTGATACCTAGAACTTCTTTCTCGAAGTGACAAAGTGTAAAGTTAAAGAATTTCTAGAAAGATGCAACATTAAAGCATTCAAGTCAACAAATCAGAAATGTATGAGCATGTCCGGGTCCATAAGCACAAGTTATACAAGATGGCAAGATCATTAAGATACAACGAGATTAAACGTTGGTTTGAGAGATCTCAGATCACAGTTGCTATCAAACAAACAAGATGAAAGGAACAGCTCAAGCCTAAAGTCAAATATCACCTACAACATATTCACAAGACAATGAAAAAGAAAAAGGAAGTCTGCGAGCACAAGAATGAAACCTTCATAGTATGATAGGGTTTAAGTTTTTGTATACATTAAGTGGCCTCCCTTAAGGGAGGATTGTTAGGAATACAAAGTTCACCTAAAAAAGTACCTCGGTCACTTCTAATATCGGTAAGATTAGCACGTCAATAATATGAAACCTTACATAGGTACCTAGTCCAAGGTCCATGTAACCAAGTCCATTTCCACCTTATGGTAATATAAAGACCCTCTCCGATCACATGGAGAGGGTGTAGGTTCTCTTTGAATTTCAGCACATAGTTTCAATCACACCATTCTATGTTTTTCCATTTTACTTTTCCTCTCAACTTTCACTCAGTCTAGTTCATCTTTTATGTGAAATGAGTTTTCTTCAATCTTGGAAAGTTTAAAAAAGGTTTGGATATGGTGTGTGAAGACCTCGTATTTGTATGATGAGACCGCCTTTTTTCTTATAACAAGATGCCATTCTTTTGTTTTCAGTATTGTCATGGCACATCGTGTCTTTTATATTTAGTTATGTCTGTATATACTTTAATGAGTTGACACCATTGTGTTGTGATGATATCCATGATGTTACGCCTGGTGTTTCCGCCTTGGCGGGGTGTGGGAGATTGGTATCAGAGCCTCTGGTTATAGAGAAGTAGGTGGTCAAGCCTAGACTATAACCCCTCCCCTAGGTAGTACCTTCATAGAGGTTTGCATGTTTAAAGGCTTAAGTGTTTATGTAGTATCGTACTATAGCTTTCTCGCTATTCTAGAAGTTTAATTTTTCTTAATTTGTCTACTACTATATAATATATATATATAATTTTTCATTATTTGATCTAATAGTATACACCCTTCCTTATTATTTTAGTCATGTCTCTCTCTAACCGTAATAGAATCTATGTTTTTACTATCTATGCGTTTTGTTGTATTCTTTGCTTTCTTTTAGTTTTATTTCGACCTCAAAATGCTAATCGATTGCATATGATTCAAAAGAGGACCAATTGGAGAGTGCTCTATCAAGGCTACCTGGAGTGATGAAGGTTGAGATAGAAGAGTCGAGTGTATCGGAGAGAAGGAGGCCGACCAGACCATATTGTTCGGATGCACCGTAATTTATGCCTGGACCCGCATAGACGGGTGATCTTACGGAAGGGCAAAGTCCAACCCAAGCGAGGCGCCATCAAAATTTATTTATTCCGTCTTTTACCTCGTCGCGATGCTATTGATTTATTTCTTTTCTGGATATTTCGTATTTGGATGCCGCTGCTGACTTTCATGCCTTTACGTTAATTATCAATTTTATTTTGATATAGATTAAGTATTTGCTTTAATGGATTCAATCCATTTCTGTTTTATATTGTTAGTGAAGTTAAGATGTGCAATGTGGTATATGTGCTTATATGTGTTTATCATTGATATTGTGTAGTCCTTGGAAGTAAGTATAGGGTTGAAGGCACAATTAAGAAACTAGTGGTGGCCAACATAATTATAAAGGGCAATCACACACACGTAGTCTTGATGAGCCTAGTTAGTTGGCATATGATCGGTTGATTTCTTGTTTATTGGGATGTAAGATGTTTATATAAATTGTGGTGTGTTATGAATAGTATGTAATTAGTAATTTTCGGCCCCTTCGTTGTCTATTTCTAACTGATACCTCGGATACCCGTTATTGCTATTAATGTGATTATTGAGTTGTTCGTACCTGCTCAGTTATTTGCTATGGATATATTAACCCTCATTTTTTTTTAGCATTCCTTGTGTCTTACCATGTCCCGGTTATGTGATGATCTATCTTTTTACTTGGCGCTTGATGAATGATTGGGTTGGTTCGATCTTTGATCTGCTTCTTGGGGATAATGGTACGTTCCCGATTGGTACTTTCGTTTGTAAATGATTGACTCTTGGAATAGAGTATCAAAAAAAATTTAAGCACTAATTGTTCCTAACATATTAGGACGGATCATTGCTCCGTTCTTTATATATCCTTTGGTTTTGGTAACATGCTGCGACATGTTAGTACCGACGCTTTTCGATGGTTGTTCTTTCGATCGTGAGTACGAATGAGCATTTATTACTTCACTTTTGGTTCGTAATTGTCTTCGTAATAATTTCCTCTTGGCATGTTCGTTCACTGTTAATTCTAACTATGTGATCTCTCTTTATACTGCCCTTTCTCTTTCAAACAATAATATTGGTGTAGGTCTTTTATGGTATTTTATAATCCCTTTTGGGTATTACGATGTTCTCGTTTGAGTAACATATTTTATATTAATGTCGAATTATGAAAACCTTTGAAGTATATCTTGATGGTGTATGGGGAAAACTATTTTGAAATGATTATATGAATACAACACTTTTATGGAAAAATGTCCTCTTATTGTTATTTTATTCAGAAAAAAATGTATAACAAAAACATATTTGAAACAAAGCTAATAATTGGTTGACTACAAAACTATTTTTTTTTAGATGTAATAATTATGAATAAGAAATTGAATAATATATTTTTAAAAGCTTGTATTTGATAAAATTTAAATTGAGAAAAAGGAGTTAAAGTAATGTTTTATGGTGTAAGATTCGATACACCACTGTTAAATGACTGTCTCTGGATTTTTAAGACTACCATGATTACAAGAATTTATATAAAGATTATATTTAAGACGTTTTTTAAAAGGTGAATTTTATAATTAAAAACGACTTATACTTTATAATAACAAATGAATTATTATAAAAACATTATTTAGTTGGTTCTTTCTGAGTATAGTCGTTAATGGTATAAGAATCCTATCTTTTCATTTATCATCATTATACTATTGTTATCGTTATGTTTTTAATTTGTCTGGATACCGCTTGTTGATTCTTTCGTTTGCGTTTTCTATTGGTACATATATTCTATCATTCTTTTAAGGATTCTTATGACATTTGATCCGCATCTATTTCCATATGTGAAATCCCTCATATGTATTCTAGCATTTGATTCGATATTCGTTTGCTACCCTATTTGGATTTTCATAACCCTTAGAAGTCCAATGATATAACGTTTTATTCGACCAAAGTCACTCTCCGTAGGGGATCAACTCTTTGTTGTTTAAAAGAAGGACGGTTCAATTCGAATTGTGTATAGAATATCGAGAGTTTGCCCAAGCTAACCACTAAGATCTTCCCCGGATCCTGACTTGTTTCGACCAGATTACAAGTGTCCGCCGTTATATTTTCTAAAATAGAATATTCGTTCCGGTTACCGTCAGTTAAGAGTACATGAAGAAGATATTCTCAAGACGGCATTTGGGACGCGATTTGGACACTTTGAGTTTACGGTTATGCCTTTTGGGTTAACCAATGCACCAGCGGTTTTCATGGACTTGAAGAACCGGATGTGCAAGCCGTATTTAGAAAAGTTTTTTATTTTGTTTATCGATGATATCTTGATCTACTCGAAGCCTAAGGAGGTCATGATGATCATTTTGAAGTTGGTGTTGGAGCTGCTGAAGAAGGAAAAGTTGTTTGCCTAATTTTCCAAGTATGAATTATGGCTACAAAAAGTGCGTTTCTCAAACACGTGGTTAACAGCAATGATATTCACGTAGACTCTAGTAAGATAGAAGTAATGAAGAATTAGTATCTAAGACGCCATCCAAGATACAATCATTCTTGGAATTGGCAGGTTACTACCGAAGTTTCATAGTAAATTTTTCTAAGATCGCTAAACCCCTTACTTCACTGACTCATAAGAATAAGAAGTAGGAGTGGGCCAAGGAACAAGAGGAAGCTTTTCAGACGTTGAAGGGCAATTTGTAAAATGCACCAATATTGTCATTGCTTGATGGATCTAAAGAGTTTATATGTTTACCGTTGCTAGACGCTTAAATCAAGGATTAGGATATGTACTCATGCAAGAGCCAGGAAGAGAACGCGAGAACAGAAATTCGTGTGGCCAAAACCAACTAATGGGAAAGGAAGAAGGTGTGGAGTTAATGTATTTATTAATAGGTTCCATAAATCGGTGGATGTTTAATACATTAGATATGGAAATTATGCTCAATGCCATCAAGGTACATTGTTACAGATCAGAGCGGATAAACAACTATGACCCTTAGGATATGTATTGTGGCCATGTATTAAGAAGTATAATGTGCTACCTATTACTTAGCAATAGTATTGACTTGTTTAAAGTAAATGCTGAAACTCAAATAACCAACGGGTCTATTGTAACAACTATAAAAGAGTACCAGTGGAAAAGTATGATATAATATTTTATAGACTTAATTACAATGTTGCCAAGAATCACGAGTTGGTATATCTCGAATAAGTGGTAATAGTCTATAGACTGACTAAGGTATGCTTTACATGGTAAGTACTTGAAAGATTTAAAAATTGAGAATTGGCAAGATGTTTACACTATTAGGTGATAGTTACAAGGCATGGATGCATTTGTCGATCATCTTAGATTGTGTGGAAGAATTTTACCTCTTCGACGGTCTTTTGGTAGACATATGCATAAGGCGATTTTGAGACAGCGACTACAACAATTCGTACTACGTAACATCCTCAAATGGACGTGACAAAGTGGACGTACCATTCAGAGAAGTACTTTGAGGATATGTTGAGAGCGTGCGTTAATTTGGATTTTTTTTGGTGGTAATTAGGAACTCATCTAACCTATAAAACAGAGTAAATTTTAAGTAATATAGTTATCAATTCGGAGTGTTAGATGTGTTCCATTTGAAGCGTTGTATGAGACGTGTAGGACACAAGTTTTATTAAGGCGGTTAAAAAGTAGAAATTCGGTCGATTAAGATCAGCATATTGTACAAGAGAAACAAATAAGCGTATGTTGATATAAAGAAACACAAAAAGCTCAAAGCGGCTAGATATTTTCCCAAAAGGAGCTTATGTTTATGGCAATATGCTAAACATTTAGTAGTATGCAAGTTGGTGATAAAGTGAAGTTGGATAGTATCGCTTGGAAAATGAAGTGGCATTTGGAAAGAAAGAAAGGTTAGCGCCAAGATATGTTGGGACGCATTTTGAAAAATCATAAAGGGATCGGTCCTGTGGCCTTTGATTAAGATTGTCACAATAATTTAGTAGCGTAATTTGATGTTGTGATCAAATTTAAAGAAGTATTTAGCGGATACAAATCTTATGTGCATTTAAAAAAATAAAAGTTAATAAAAAACTCTTCGTTTTTTGTTTAAAGAAACATGTTTAAGATTATCGATTCGGTAAGGTTGAAAGTATGAAGCGTATAGGATTTCCAATAGTAAGTCAATTGGAACTCGAAGCTAGGTGATGAGAATTAACATAAAAACTAATGTTTCTACCTTTGCTCATTTGAGCAAGCATCGTTGGAAATACTAATTAAAGTATGGGTACATAGGTTTAATGGATACTTATGTGCACCCTTGAATTTCTGAGTTGGATTGGTTAATGTTATATTTTTAATAAACTCAACTCGGAGCTGATCTTCAAAAACTTTGAGCTTTGTAACAACTCATGACTTAGTCCAAGACAGTACTTGTTTGATGAGGTAGCGGGGTTAGGTTATGAATAACGTTGAATACACAACATAAAGGTTTTGATGAGTTTTCCTCGAAGACGGGTGATTTCATGTAGTTGAGATGTTATTTTTTCTTAGACTTTTAAGCGCTATATGTACCATTGTATTGGGCAAGCTGAAAGTTGTAAGCAGTGGGTTTTCCGATCGTGAAAGTTATGTAGAGATTCAAAGTGTGGTCCCTAAGTTCACGTGCGAACGTAAGGACCATATGAAAGCTAAGTATTCCCGATTGTTTGTTGCTGATGATGTTGAACCTACTAGTTAAATCTCGAGACGAGATTTCCCTAAGGAGGGGATACTGTAACAACTGTGCTTTGAGCAGGTTAGTCAAACCGTTAGTATGGACTTGAACATCATTATGTGTTAAAAAAAATTTGTATTGTTCTAACTCGTTTTTGTAGCCAAGAAACCATAGCTCGATTCCTTGGTGCCCTCGAACGAGGGGGAGCACACATCAAGGGGGAGCAATTATTCCGTCGATCTAACTAGCAATTCTCGACGATGTCTTTTTGATTCTACAAAAGGGGGAGAAATGACATGAAACTCACTAAATACTTGTTTAAAAATAATTTTACATTTAATGAGTTTAAATTTTGTAATCATCAAAAAGGGGGAGATTGTTGACAAAATATAATGCCTAAAAACATTATTAATATTTTTCACATCTTTACGTTTTGATAATCACAAAATATAAAAACGTTCAATGTAAAATTAAACGTAAACAAGTAATTAGTAGTAAATTTTCATTTCGATAATTATATCACTTAAAGGTATGAATAAATAAATGCTTAATGCATTTTATGATCAAAGGAAATTTTTATTCAACCTCAAACTTTTATAAAATGTTGTAAATATTTTTATAAACATTACAAAACATTTTCTACAAATAAAAGAAATGTTTTATTCAAAATAAACATTTTGAAATTCAAATTTTCGGACCTAAAACGGCTAGAAAAGTTCCAGAAAATTCTCCCTACACAAAAGACAAACTGGGGAGGCCCTAGCCTAGGGCGGCCCCCTTAATTTTAAGGGGACCGCCCACCTATTTAAGGGGACCGCCCCTAGGTAGACGCTCCCCCAGTTTGTCCTATAAATACTGGACTTTTCCCCACTATTTTCTCACCTTTTGCACTCATTCTTTCTGCCCAAAACAGCCCACATATCCTCTCTAAAATCCTTTGATCATTTAATCATAAAGCTTTGTTTCCAAGTGATCCAAGCTCAATTCCTCAAGTGCAAGAGAAGAATACTTCTATCATCAAGTGAAGAAGTATTACACCTTTGTGTGTTGTTGCAATCTTATTGCATTCATATCATAACTTGTAAATCTTTTGTAAATTTTGTAAAGTTATGTAGTTGCTAGATCTTGGCGATCTTTGTAAGTATAGTTAGATCGTGGTGATCTTACCGAGTAGTGCTAGATAGTTGTGATATAAGTAGTGTTGTGAAGAAGTCTTGAAGTTGTGAAGAAGTCGTGAAGTTGTGAAGTCGTAAACAAGTCGTGAAGTTGTGTTGTGATAGATTGGTTCTAGCTAAGATTAGAACTCGACATTTAGCTTTGTGTCATAAATCGGTGTAAGCAACGTTGTGTACGGTTTTCTCCGCCATAAGGGAGCTTGTTGACATAGTGAAGAAAACTCTCGAGTTAGGTGCTCGGGGAGTGGAGTAGCTATCTTATTAATTGGTTTAGATAGGTATATTATTTTACTATGTAGCCATGATTGAAATTCACATAAAGTCGAATCTAGAATTTTTACAAACACTTTAAAACCTTAAATTAAAAAGCGGTAAACTATTCAACCCCCCTTCTAGTTTTCCACAGTTTTTTTGTCATTAATATGTATGTTTTATGGTTGGATTAATGTCATTTTCATGTTTTAGTTTGTGTTTTCGATTAGTAATACTTCTGGAAAATGTTTATGTTTGTGATTCGACTCAAAGATTCAAAAACGGTAAAACCATATTTGAACACAAAATATAACAAAAGGCAACCCAAAAACAACACATTCTACCATGACAATCAGAATCAAACGACCCATTCATTAATGTACCGATTTAAATACTACCAATAAAAAATTGGGGGTATATAAAAATATAATAAAAAAACACTAAACTAGAAGAAACCAAACCATAATAACCCCAAACCCCTATCTAAACTACATGCATCAACCTTCCCTAAGACAAATGAAATCCCCCAACCTCCACAACCAACTCCCGTCACATCTCCCTCTACCTCACAGCTAACTAAATCTTGTCAAGAATCTTGTTGTGAGTTTCCGTAACAATCCTCATTAAAAACCCGACCTTCCGCAAATCACCAGTATGAAGTCTCTTAAGCTTGTTCACATTGGCCCTTGCAACTCTTAGTGTATTGCAGTTTTGGAGCTCAACAATTAGCTCCCCCTACCCATGACCCTATCAGTAAGCTTTTGGCACATATTCATCAAATCTATTTCCTGCGGCATGTCTTGCGCAATTTCTCTCTAGTAATGGCAAACCATCATATCCAAGATCACAAATGAGTTACAGGCAAATATGAGGTTAAGACACCAAGACATGATATTACAAATGAGTTACAGGCAATGGCACATTTATTCTTAAGTGTGTGCGTGTGTGTCTGTGTGTAGTAAGTGTAGTCATAACTGAGTTTGATTAAATAGGATGAGTAGTTTGGGTAGTACAAGTTGAAGATTGCAAATTTAGTCCTTTAAAGAAAGTCTAGCATTGGGAATCGAAGTTTGCCAGGTGAGTAAATTAGCGAGAATAGTGAAATGACGATACTACCCTCATATGTTGAGCACGTGAGGCCACTTAACGAAAGAAATAACGCTTGTTTGGCTTTGTGGGCTTTTTTGCACCGTCGCGTCAACTTCAGGGACAAAATCGAAACAAATTTGTTTTCGTGGGCTTTTCTGCAATTTCGAGAAACATTAGGGATGTAATTTGCAATTTACCCTCAATTATTTTTGTGAGGTAGTGGGGTATGTTTTTGTAGTGTCCTTGGTCTTTCCTATTACACTAAGTTAGTCATTAAGATGGTTGTAAAAAGAGAAAATTGAGATGGCGATATGCATTACGTGTAGCCTAATGAGCAAAAAACATGTTAGAGATAATTGTAAGATATGGTTATGTATATGGTAAAAATGTGACCATTGATCGATGTACACTCTCACTCTTTCACCGTAAATGTTTAATTGGTCAAATTTAAAAAAAATAAGTCATGAATTCAATCTCAACTTAGCAAACATGTCACTAAAACATATGCTAATTGTCTCATGCCAAGTCTTTAGAAGAAAGTCACTTGATACCCAAATTGTCGCAAAAGAAAATAAAGATTATAAGAAATGTTTTTCCAAAAAAAATGTGTGAATTGACGAGAAAATCCTGACCTCGGGTGTCTTTTGATTGACGAAAACACCCAAACTTCGGGTGTATTTTGACACAAGTCATTGTCCACCCACAAAGAATAGCTTCAGCAACTTTTCTGATCCAGTGAGGTACCAACTGAAGTAGGCAGAAGCTGAAACTCAATCTATTGACCTTTTATCCATAAAACTTTTTCAATAAACTCATAGTTTTTTAAAAATGAATCACAACTGAGCCAAATCCTTTTAATTATAAAATAAGTTTTTATTTGTTGATGCATAATTTGGTCGGGCCGGTCCTGACGGCTCTCCTGGTGCCGTTCGTCGTCTTCCCGGGCCTTAAATAGTGCTAGCACAACACAAAAGAAGAACGCGGTAGAAGGACCCTCCCCTATAGAAGGATCCTACCCCTATATTTATAGGGTATGGATTAGGGTTAGGCTTGGATGTGGGCCGCTATCTGTCGGGCCTGCCCATTCCCGGCCCAGTCCAGACTATACGTCTACAAGCCCCCTAGTCTAGTGTGATATAGCTCTTGGCTATGTTATGCTAGACTTATACTTTGTCCAAAGGTGTCTTCCTTTTGACCCGTAGGCCCAATCGCCCGTGTCCGTGACCCGTAAGTCCATGTGTCTGCTTTGGCCGCCCATTATGGCTGTCCATGGCCCGTAGGCCCAACTCAGCAAGTCAGCCCATAATAGTATAAGTGGGCTGGGACGGTCCACACTATACGTCATCATGTCCCCCCAGTCTAGTAAGCGTGGCCGTAGCCGCGGTTACTAGACTAAAAGGACTACTCGTATCATCGCGGAGACATTCGCACATACGCCGCCATATATATCTTCAAACTGTGTCAATCATGGCCTATCTTAGGCCGCACCCGCGTACATGTGTCGGGTGATTGTGCTCGGATGCTTGGTTTCCCGTGACTGGACGGTAAAGACCCCGTAAGAAGAATACATTTTCCATAGTCGGGGTAACACTAGCATTGGCAAGATACCATTCTCGTTCGTTTCTGACGAGATGATGATGAGAAGGATTTATAATGATGAAGGCGGACCCCGTATAATAAAGACCGACGGAAGACGTACTTCTGTGGTCGGGTAATACGAATATGGCATTCGACTTACGGCCGACGGAAGACGTACTTCCGTAGCCGGGTAATGCGAATATGGCATTCGACTTACGGCTGTCGGAAGACGTACTTTCGTAGCCGGGTAATGCGAATATGGCATTCGACTTACGGCTGTCGGAAGACGTACTTCTGTAGCCGGGTAATGCGAATATGGCATTCGACTTACGGCCGACGGAAGACGTACTTTCGTAGCCGGGTAATGCGAATATGGCATTCGACTTATGGCTGTCGGAAGACGTACTTCCGTAGCCGGGTAATGCGAATATGGCATTCGACTTACGGCCGACGGAAGACGTACTTCCGTGGCAGAGGACGCGAATATGGCATTCGACTTACGACCGACGGAAGACGTACTTCCGTGGCGGAGGACGCGAATATAGCATTTGACTTAGTACCAGACTTGCAATGCCTCTTACGTACTTGGTGCGAATATGGCATTCGTCTTAGTATTTGGCTTGCAATGCCTCTTACATACTTTCTATATCCGGAGATATTTGCGTGACATGCACGAAGATAATTATAATGGTATCGTTATACCCCTATAGCCCCCCAAGTTTAATGGTGCTATGTTCTATTAGTAGTATTAAACTT
>BQNB010036057.1:11094-45212 GCA_026074375.1 Tanacetum coccineum | reverse complement strand
TAAAACCTAACCAAGTTGAAAAATTAACTATACTGACATATTGCATACACACACATATATACCAATATGTACCACTAAATTGCAAAACTGCTAATAAAATATTAACACATGAAATTTGGGTCATGTCATAATTCAATACTAACACAGAGCAATTAAATGAATTTATGATCTACTTTGCAAGTCGCATAAGATTTCAAACTACCCAATACCACTAATGTCAAATCAGATTTATTGCAATACTTCCCAAATTGAAAGAGAATATAACATAAAGTATATATACGTATGGAAATGTATAAAGTATCACTTACCTTAGCACACAACATGGTTTGAACAAGGATGTATAAGGTATCACTTGAACAATATTAGATCCATAACCTAGCTAATTGGAAATGTTTTTCATATCATTTGATGAACACGATTACATATGGTATCACTTGAACAATCTTAGATCCATAACAGTATTAGATCTCTAACCACCAATTGGAAATCTATTGAATAGAATTTGATGAACACGATTAGATATCGTATAGGTTTGATAAGGATTTAAACGTTTAAATAGCATTTGAGGAACAAGATCTGGGGATATGAATTTGGGTTTGATTTTTGTGGGATAATGTGTTCGTGTGTGTGTTTTGTGGGATATATTCGATGATTATTGTGGGATAATGTGTTCATGTGTGTGCTTTGTCAGATAATTCGATGTGTTCTACGAATGAATGAGTTCGTGTGTGTTTTTCCAGTTGCACAGTACACCTAAAAAATAATTGCATAAGTTTAAAAATAAAAATATTTTTATTAAAAAGTCAAATCAATTGTATATTTTTACTATTCATAAGGGTACAAGTCGCATAATAAATTTGTTTAGGTTGCATAAGTTTAAAAATAAAAACATTTTAATTAAAAAATCAAATCAATTGTACTTTTATACTATTCATAAGGGTGCAAGTCGCATAATATATTTGTGTAGGTTGCATAATTTAAAAGTAAAAAAAGGACAAGTCGCATAACAAGTATCTTCGAAGTCGCATAGAAAGTACACTGCAAAAACTTACACAAATGTACTTCAAAAAGTTCACCCAATCATTGGGCGATAGGGGTATTTGGTAATTTTTCATAAGTTGCATAAGTCTCGTTAGTCGTTTAAGTCGCATGGGACATTTAGGGAAGATCCAAAATTTCCGAGGCATTTAGAAAAATTAACCTCCTTTTTGAGACATTTAAGGAATTTTCCTTTAAAATAATTCATTTTCAACCACATTCTTTCAACTTCAACTTTAGACGTTGAATTAATTGACAATTATCAACTAATACTCTAATAGGAAATGAAAAGATATTAGAAAGTAAAAAATGCTTCTTAATATTGTTGGATTATGAATAGTGATCCTCTAAATATGGAGGATTTTAACTAATGCTTTAAAGTTTATTTAAATTTGAAACATTCTTATAGATCGCTTTGATGCTCCATTCTTAAGACTAGTTTTAATATTCGTGCATGTATGGGGTTATACATTAAATTTATTATTAAGTGTTAATTTTGTAAGTGTTTTTATTTTTTCGTATTTGCACATTGAAAGTCTTGTTTACTATTATTTCAGTAATTGTGAATGCGGGTTTCTTTTAATTTAGACAACTGTAATAGTTGTAATAAATATTTCCTACTATATTAAACAAAGAATGCTAATCCTCATGTTTGTCAATTACATTCTTGTGTGTTAATAATAGTTTAGCCGTATTTAATATTAAAACCCGTGTACGCATGTGATAAACTTATAAAATAGAATAACAATGAGTCTTTATTCAACGCATATAGTAAAAATAATTTTTTTCTGGATATTCTTACTTAAACTCATGAAGAGGAAAAACATGAGTTGTTCGTATACGTACAACATCATCTATTTATTTATATACACAATAATTCGTGTTTTCATTTTGATATTAATAATCTTGTGCATATATATGTTGTATTTTAAAACAGCATATATGTTGTATTTTTTATAAAAATCTAGAGGTACAAATTCTAAGGGGGTTATTTGTTTATTTTTTAAAGTTACTAAAAACATAGAAACTTATAAATTTACACTTAACTTCATATTATTTATTTAACATTCAATCACTAAAGTTTTATTAATTATCACATTTTTTTAAGTTTTTGATTTCACAAATTTGACACATATATTTTTATGTGTTTTTTTTCTCCACCAAATTCTTCCATCAAAATTTTCAATTTTGACAAATTGGATTCAATTTTGACTTTTCTTTAACCAATCAGATCGCACGATTTTATCTACATGTCAAAATCGAGTGTTCTGATTGCTCCAATTTTTTTTCAATAAGATCAAATCTCATAAAAACTCCGAAATGATGTTATTCTTTTATTATATAAAATATTACATTGTTGTGTGTTAATAATAATTTAGCCGTATTTAATATTAAAACAAATGTTTAGGTCCCGGTTTTTTAATTGATCCGGTTTAGTAGCCGGTTCATCGGTTGAACTGTTGGATTTAACCGGTTCTATATATATGTATACTTTTTTCATATATTTAATATATAGTGTTATATGATCACATGATTAAACTTACGTTCAATTACACCTATAAAAGATATTAAATTATTATTGATAAGCTCTAATTTTTTGTTCTATGTTTATAAAACAAGTTGGCCGGCTCGCGCTTCACTGCGGGACGATCGATTCATTCTTTTCCTATCCACTATACATTAAGAGCACTATTACAGTAACTATGTTACATCGAAGGTCATAACGCAAATTCTTCTCTTGGCTTCGTTTTTTCACCTGGGCTTTTATATGGCATATCGCTCCTGGTATCTTGATAGTTTTAGTTCTAAATGTCTTTTGGAAAACTATCATTTGGTGTATGTTGAAAGTTTGCAGCCCTCCCAACTCTGATGTGAGTGATATATGGTAAACATCTCTTTGTGGTCTTTTAAACATGAGCAATGGCCCACTCTAATAATTGAAACAAAGTAGCTCTTGTTACCTGCGTTTGTAAAATTCTAGATTAAAACACCCTGCTAAAAAAAGTAAATCATGCTCTATCAAAATGGGAAGAGATAACTTATTAACTACGATTTGTAATACCACATTTTAGTTTGAACTATTCAATTTACTTATCTTAGTTTTGAAATTTTTTTATTGTTGAACTAACTATAACACCAACCTAGTAAACTAACTATAACATATCTCCGTCCTAATTTAAACATGATACTTTAAAATATAACGTGAAACTAATATCTTTTTATGAAGAAAAAGAGGTTGATAATGTAAAGTGAGAGTTTCATTGACTTTGTCATATGGGTAGGCTAAATTTTGGTGCAATTAAAAGCTAAGCAAGCTAAACGAAACATTGATACCCACGCAACATAACACATAGAATTCTACCATAAATAAGTCGCTAAATATCGATTGATTAAAGTATTATCTTCAATTGTTTATTGGTATACCTTGCAACTTTAACTAAGTTGAGGTTCTGTCATTACCCATATAAAAAAGAACAAAAATATGCTCTCTGGTAATCGATAATCCATAAGGCGGTTCATGGACTGTGATTAATATTTTGCAATAGGTAACCTCTTTATATTTACTATAAGATTTTATCTTTATTTTTAATTTTGATTTTATTTATCTAATATAGATATATCCGGTAAGTAATTTTCAGTGATAGACCCCGTAATTCGAACCCTTGTCCTCCAGTAACCAACTTTGCGATGCAAGAAGGGTCATGCCAAGGGTAAGTTCTTATAAGTTTGCTGTTTTAATCGCTATAAACCAAATGGATAACCTCGTGCAATATAGTTCCATTGGGTGGGTTGCGCAAGAAACTAACATCATCACCTTCCCCTCCAAGACCAAACCATAAAAGAACCCATATCACAAGAATCCCACTACCTCCCCACTACTCTACAACCCACCTATCCCAACACAACCCCACTTATCAGTATATACCTCAACTCATCTTCCTCAACTGATAATACCATCCTCCCCACCCTCCAAACAACATTCTACAACCAACACATTCATCCTTTCCCCCCCCCCCCAAACACTCCGCCCTTATCCACTTAACCCCACATCGCACACCTTACACCTCCAACTATAAACATAATTCTCAACCCCTCACCACTAAACTTTTTCAAAGATCCAATACATAACACACACTAACAGGTATTGCAAAATTTGTACAGCATAGATCAGAAAAAGAATCCCTGCGATGATTAGGAATTAGAAGAAACATATACAGTAAGCCATGGTGAGAAGTCCTTGTATATGCTCTCAACTTAGTTGAATTTTGGATATTAATCCGCAAGCTTAGTGTATGGCTCTCTTAAAAGAACTCGATTAAAATAACCGATCACTGAAAAAACAAAGAGGTCATGTTAATAAGTTGGGTGAGTAAATAGATTTGCAAAAAGTTTTCTTCATATACATCGCATTTTTGACATGACATCATGTAAGATTTAGCCAAAGCTGGACAAAATAATGATTGTGAATTGAGAATGATTTGCAATGAAGTTTCATTTAGAAGCCTTGGAAAGATCAATAAAGTTTTTTCAGGTAAAGATGAAGAATTAGCTATAAGGTAAGAGATGAAATTTTGGTTAAGTCTATTCATTGAAAGCTTAAAACAATGATCTTAGTCCCATGTATTTATATAGTCTTTGTAGGTGTTGATTGTATTTTATTCCAAACTTTTTATTGAAAGATTGTTACATATATATGCTAATGAATCAAAATCTTCCATGTGACAGTTGGAAAAACATCGTAAAACTAAAGCTAATGAAGTTTTGAAGAAAAATGTTTTAAAATCTTAATGAAACTCACTTAGAAGACGAAATTTGATGTTGCTGAAAGTGGGTAAGTTTTAATACTATTTCATCGAGACAACTTATGCAGACTGGGATTTCAATAATACCCATAGTTTTAAGTCGTAACCAACAAATAATCTGTTTTCATAAATTTGGTATATGTATATGTAATCTTAGAAGACGAAATTTACTAAATGAATTAAACTTAAAAGTACCAAAATTTTAAAAGTGGCAAAAGTCATCTTACAACATTATGTATGTTTAATTTAAAAAAAATATTATTTTAGTTATATACACTTTTTATCTATCTTTTATATATTAGTTTAATACAACATTTAATAAATAGACAAAAAAGTGTTTGTCTATCACGACCTGTTTTGACCCGCTCAAAATCTACCCGTTTTAACCTATATGATGACACACCCATCTGCCACCATTAGCCAATAAATATGTTATTTTATATTCTTATGTGATGACACAATAACATGTGAAACAAGCGTATAGATAGTGGACACGTGAGGTTAGAACTTAGATGTATCAGGGGAAATTTTAGAGACTTTGCGAGTAATTTTGAAACTGTGTAAACTTGACGAATGACACTTGCACAGAGTAAGCTATCATGATGAGGATGAATGCAAGGGCAATCTTTATCTTAATTCTTGAGCATATTATGCAAGCATGTACTGTGTTCGTCCCATAAAAAGTAATGAATTTGTTCCTTCTTGGTATGTATCCATATTTGTTAGCTTGTCATTGTTATCAATGTTTAAAAGATTTGATGACACTAGAAGAATGATGTGAACTAACAAGACTGTTGCGGGTAATTACAAGTTTCATGCATATGTTTTGCTGGAAAAGTTTCACAAGAATATCAAGCTTTGTTATCTGTTGAAACCTTTTGTCTACAATTTTAAACTTTATATAAACAAGACTATAGTATTGTTTCAGCTTTTTGTCTACAATTTTGAACTTTATATACATAAGTATTATATCATATTTGAATATCAAAAGTATAGATTTTTTAATACAATTGAGTCACCAATGCCACAATTGTGGTTGCAGAAGCAACACGAGTTGTGGTTGCAGAAGTAACTGTAAGAAAGGGTTTAGAGATATATTTTGTGTCTTCCATTCCTCAAAACAATTGATACAATATATAGGAGTGTACGGACTATTCTAGAAAACGGGCTTGAGCCCAATACATAATGACCATTAATTTGACTGACATAAATAACTTTGAATGACTTTGACTAATCATACATATTTATGTCAGTCAAATAACTTTGACTAATCATACATAAATGACTTTGACTAATCATGGACTAACACTCCCCCACAGTTGGAGCGGGAGGTGAACGAACACTCAAACTGGTACGAAACTCATCAAATAAACTAGTAGGTAAACCTTTGGTGAAGATATCCGCATACTGATAACGTGACGGGACGTGTAGAACCCGTATAGCACCGGTAGCAACAAGATCCCGAACAAAGTGAATGTCAATCTCGATATGCTTCGTGCGTTGATGTTGCACGGGATTAGAAGAGAGATAGACGGCACTCACATTGTCACAATAGACAAGTGTAGCAGTGGCTAGAGGTGTATGAAGTTCACGTAATAGATTACGTAACCAGCAAGTTTCAGCAACCGCATTGGCAACACCCCGATACTCAGCCTCAGCACTAGATCGAGAGAGAGTAAATTGGCGCTTCGATGACCAGGAGAGAAGATTGTTGCCAAGAAAAACACAATAACCAGAGGTTGATCGACGAGTAGTGGGACAACCCGCCCAATCCGCATCTGAGTAAGCCACTAAAGATGACGTCGTAGAGGAATAAAGCTGTAATCCATAGGACAAGGTGCCACGCACATACCGTAAGATCCTCTTGAGAGCAGAGAGATGAGGCTCTCGGGGGTCATGCATAAAGAGACAGACCTGCTGAACAGCATATGAAATGTCAGGCCGGGTAAAGGTGAGATACTGTAAGGCCCCCAAAATCATAAAGCTCGCCGCCCAACAGGCGGGCCTTAAAGCTAGTTTTATTATATAAAAGATTAGCTGGAAAAAGTATTTTTATTTGTTTTTTCTTAACTTATCCCGCACATATATAATCACGCATACATATGCATAAAACATAAAACCATTAACATAGTCGGCGAGTCTAAATTGATGTTTTGTGAGCCAATACAACTAGGGTTGATCGCGGTTCAAAACCTAGATCGGACCGAAAAAAATCAGACCGGACCCAAATCGATTTAGCCCAAAACCTCGGACCGAGGACCGGACCGAATGTGTTCGTTTCGGTCCAGGTCAGTCTGGTCCGGTCCAATTCTTCGGTCGGTCCGGTCCAAAAAGCATAATGGTCGGTTGTACATAAGACCGGGCCGGATTGAACCGCACCGAGGATCGAATATGAGGTAAAGTGTGAACCGAGAACCAGATTAAAATAAGTTCGGTCCAGCTCGATCGATTCGGTCCGAGCTGGTTTCTCGATTCAGTCCGACCCATGATCTGTTATGCTCAGCCTTAAATACAACCATAAGCGGTCAATTCTTAAGGGACAATCATGACACAAGACAAGGAGTTGATGAAATCCATTAGCTTTCATTTCTTCCTTTTGTCTTTCCTTACGGTCTTTTAGGTTTACAACCACAGATAATTACGAACACAACGCAGCAATAATATATTTGCCAGGCTCCGCTATGCAACCTCGCAAATTCACTCAATTGACGTAACCATCACTTTTCGCTGTTAAGCTATCACTTACAAATTTAAATTTTCATAAAGCGTCTATAACCTATATAAAACAAGCTCGTGAAAAAACTAATCTTTGCCCCTAAAAAAAAAATTTACTGTATACAATGAACACCTTAAAATCAAATTAATCAACGCTTCACATTAAATAGCATTCCAGACATTTAATTTTCAACCAACCAACGGGCCTATTCACACCAAAATCAAATACTATATATAGGTTGCTAGATATTTTTTGTATTGTATAGCTAAATTAAAAGAAACTCTTTTTGTAGTCGCCAAAATAGACCAATCAAAAAACCACATTAGAACACACCCCAATCCACGCACGCAACCAAATCAAACGCCACCACTCACAAAAACCATGTATCACAGATGACGAACATCGACACTCAACCACAATATCAAATACTTTTATGTTTTTAATATTCAATCATTTAGCGTTATTTATGTCTCTATTCTATTACTATTGTATCTTCAAAAATAATCTTAAATATATAACCTATATAAAACAAGCTCTTGAAAAATTAATCTTGCCCCTAAATTCTGTAACAATGACACCTGTAAAATCAAATTTAATCAACGCTTCACATTAAAAGCAATTTCCAGACATTTAATTTTCAACCAACCACAGCCTATCACCCAAAATCAAATACTATCCCTAAATCTGTGAAGAAAAAAATCGATTCAAATTCATTAACAAACACCGAATGAAATGATTCCATAACTCTAATCATTCATCGTTTGAATCAACCACCCACAAATCAATAATCCCCACATAGTTACATGATTCAGAAACAAAATCTAAACCCTAAGTTTTTATACCCAATTGATTTGAATGGATTAAGAAATTACATGATTCAGAAACAAAATCGATCCAACAAACAAAATCCAACCACAAGCATAATCATGCCACAAACAAAATCGATTTAAACCATATGTTGTTTATGATCATGTAAATGAAAAAAAAGCCTCATATTTCAAACTTATATGTTTTATGATATCGAAAGATGGTTTCCTATAAACGAATTCGATCCAACCGTATTTATTTCAGGTAATTTTCCATTTTCATATTTTTCTTAATTTTTCCTTGATTTTCAGATGTATGTATATTAGATGTCATCCCTTTATGGATGTTATATTTTCTAAGGTTATATCCAAATTTATTAATTTTATATTTGACTTTGTGCATATAAGTTTCTTTATACTTGATTTTCTATTATAATATTATTATAAAAAATGAACTTACGTACTGTATTAGTTATAAAGTTGCTTACTGTGAGTCTGACTATTCATGTTGTAGGATATGATTCCTATGAAAAAAGCGCATTCCTGCATTGTGTGATCGAGGCTTCTATCGTGATAATCTTTTTGGATATGCTTGGACAATATGACAACAGGTATGGTGTTTGGCCTCTGAGATAAACATAAACACAAGTTATACTCTACCGATTGATTATCTGCAAAAAGAGTTTAGAAAAGTAGATGATAAAACCTTTAATATGTGCACGAATGGCCGATAACAAGTAAACTCGACCATGAGGTGTATGGTCCGCCTGAATCAACAATAACCAAAGAGATCATTGAGATACAAATCAAAGGTTATTGTACGCTTGAGGTGGTATGAGTAAGATTTGTTTGTGACTGCTTATTAAAAGTTCTTATTTCTTTTTTGACACTACATATAAATATTGTTTGGTGGTTGTTGTGTAAAAGAGTGTTTGGCTGCTCATCTGTTTTGCTCTCTGTAAATGCATGTGCTACACCAGATATACAATGTTATTCTATATTTTGAGATGTTGCAAACAATGAACTTGCCCCAACACACCCTATTCGCCTTGGATTGGCACTCAACTTTTTAGTCTTTTACTATGATATTTCGAACTCTACAGAAACAAGTATATGCTTTTATCTTTAATTACTAAACTCAGATTGATGGATCCTCACGATATAAAGTTACATGATTTTATCGCTCCTGGCCCCTTTTAAGGCATTTGATGAAGCAATAGGTGAGTTGGATACGTTGGGCTGGGAGTCCTACAAAAATAGCACCTTGATCATGCAACATTTTCATGACAAACTCAATTTGTGGACCTCTGATATACATAAGACTTTTAATCTGTACAACTTCTAATCTGTAGTACATTTTCATGACAACCTCAATTTATATGTTATCAGGTAACAATGGCGACAATGGAACAAATGCCCTTAATGAAATCTGTAGTACATGAAACAACATCACAGATTAATGGAATAACTACTGGAAGAAGGAAACGTAGGAGGAGAACAATTGGTAGGAAATCGAAAAACGATGTTGCAAATAATCCCTTTCGGGGTCCTCTGTCATGCTACTAATGATTTTATGGATCGTAGATCTTATCGTAATCCTTCATTTCAAGGTACTTATTATTTTCCCTTTATATTATTATTGTTTAAGTTTACAAACTAACAAATGAGCTATAAATACTATTTGGAATGTAAATTACATGGCAAGAATCAAGCTTGAATATGGTATTTTTTGTCATCTGTCATTTTCTATTTTCGACGCTCGTGCTTTATGTTTTCAATTTATGTTGTGGAATTTGCCAAGGGGATACTATGATGTTTCCCCATGGATGTCGGCATGAATTTGCATAATGCTTGGATGAGGCAGCGTTTAAGGTATTTGTCTTTTCAGTTCATATGCTAATTGGATGAACGATTCGGTTGATGTTCTATTTTAAATGGATAAAAGTGCAAAAAAGCAAACACATCAATTGGGTCAAAAGTTTTCCACGTGTCTTGACATGCTGCATGCTTTTGCAAAGGATTGTTTTCTGTACGGTAGCCCATCAAAGGGTTGAACATGAAAAACTGGGGGGTTTTTTACCATTTGAGTTTCTACATATCGATTGTTCCTATTACATTTGCTAAAATACCTCGTGCAAATTTCTCTTATCTTATTGGAAAATGGAAAAATGTAGGGAAATTTTTGTTTTTATTAGCCTCAAGTGGTTTTTCGAAACCACTCAGTTGGTGATCCTGGATTTTAAGATGTATTATCGTCGTGTGTGGTTTTATGTTACTAAAAGCACTCAGATATGGGCATATTGAATTTCCGTGTTGTTGATATGTCTCCGTTGGAGTTTTATTGGCGGGATTCTTTAAGGTGGGGTGGGAGGGCTTTCTGGGTTATTGATATTGTCCGATTAGTGCATTGCACAATGTAATTGAGAGATTTGGTCACGGGAAGGTGTAGGTGGATTTGTTCGTGGGGGGGGTTGATGGGGGGTCGCTCTGCGGTTATGCTCAGGGTGAAGTGTATTGTTGGGGTTTGTTTGGGGGGGTTATAATGGGGGGTGTTCGTGTTGTGTTTGTGTGGGGGCCGCATTGGTCAGGGTGATTGGGGGAATTAGGTTGAGGGTTGGGTAACGGGTGGTATAAGATGGGAGGTTTTATGGTTTGTTGTGGGTGGGATTGGGGATTGAGCAGGTGTGGAAGTGTTTGGAGCTGGTTCTGTTGGGGCATGGGGGGCACGGCGCTCTATGGTGTTGGTCCTTGAGGGGTGGAGTGGGAGTGTACGGCTGGGGGGGGAGGGTTTAAGATCGTAACGATCTAAGGGGGTAGGGTGAGGGGGCATTAGTGGGGCACACGACACAGATGGAGAGCGCGTTGGGTTAACAGGAGGGGGCGTGAGTGACAGATGGGTGGGTTGACATCTACGTACAAAAAGGAGGGGGAGGAGAGGGGGCGCAAGGGGGGGTTGGGGGGCGGACGTGGGCGGAGGGTGACGGGTGAACAAGTGGAATGGCACTGGTGTAGGGTTGGAAGGAGGGAGTGGGCGGCATGGGTAGTCTTGGGGGAGAGTTTGTTTGCGGGAGCTGAGTGGGGGGGGGGGTTTTGGGGAACGGGGTTCGGTTTGGTGTGGATGCCTAAGTGTTGAACGAACAGGGCGGCGGGTTGGGGGGGAGGGCGGGCTCGGGGGGGTCTTAGGGGAATCATGCACCTCGAGCCCACTTATATGATAACGCGAGTGGGTTAGTGTAGGATTCTAATAAATATGCGGTGGGTAAGAGAGCGGGGACCGCGCTGGAAATGGGGGAACCTAAAAAATATACGTTTTTTAACTTTTCGTTACGGTCGATAAAAGAGGGCACCTAGAGATAAAGGAGGGGTGCGGAGGGGAGATGGGACTCAAGGGATGGGTTGGGGGTGTGGTGGTGGTTTGTGGTTGATGAGGCAGAATGAGGGAGGGGTGAAGGAGCGTGGGAGGTACAAGGATGAGAGGGGTGGTTTGTTCGGTGGATCTGAGGTGCTGGGGGAAAGGGATTGGAATGTGGAGTTTTGTTGATTATAGTGGGGTGGAAGTTTGGTGAGTTTTGGGGGTGTGTGCACGATAATGTGGTGTTTCTATTGGGGAATAACGACGACTATGAGTCGTCTTTGTGTTCGATATGAGTTGATGGATGAGAGAGGGGTTGGTTTAGAGTGCGAGCTGTGATGTTTGATAATATGATAGAACATGTTAAAGACGGTTTACAGAGTTAGAGGGGTTCGGACAGGGAGCGATCTGGTGAGGGAGGTTCGTCGGTATCTATCCTACTTTGAGCAGTTGAGGGTGTTGGAGGGAAAAAGGGCTGGAGTTGAGGATTGAGTTAGTATGCAGTTTTATTTGTTTGGCGGTGGTGGTATATTGGAGGGTAGGTCAATTAGGTTTGTGGGGGAGTGGTATAGGGTTGGGTTGTTGGTGGTGGGGATTTTTTTCCTTGGGGGTCTGCTGCTTTTAGGTATTGGGGGGGAGATCTGTTGGGTGAGTAATGGGCTGATCAGGGCTAAGGGGGGTTGTGCAGGGCGGTGGTGGTGCTGAATATGCCGATGGAGAGTGGAACAATGGTAGGGGTGATGGCTAAAAAAATCGGGGGGAGCTATTTGTCTAGTGCTTGGATGGAGGAAGATTTCGGCATGGAGTGTTGGGTAAAAGGGGGTTATGGAGTGGTGGGCTGCTGTTCGGGTTGTGTATGTATGGTTAAGTTTTGTTATCGTAGAATGTGTGTAGTTTTTTTTGGGAGCACCGATTGGATGCTTGGTTAGGTTGGTTGTTAGGGGGTCAAATGGGAAGTGTGTTGTTTGTTCATGACACGAATGGGGGTGGGTGTTGCTGGGGGGTGGTTGTTTGTTGTTGGGCGAGCTGGGGGGGGGGTTTGAAAAGGCGTTAGCGTGTATGGGGATGGGGGTTCATTTAATTTTTAGGAAGATAGATCAAAGCTGTTGGTTTAGGTTTGCTTTTTTACTTATTTTGGGCCCGTTGCCTTTGATTTGGTTATGGATTGTTTTCGCTTTGGATCATATTCTCTATTTTAGTATCTTGTTTAAATTTCACTCTTTTTAAAGGGGGTTGGGTAACTGGGTGGTAGTTGGGGTGTGCCTAAGGGGTGTCGCGGGCGGATGGGTGGGTGCAGATATTGCGTAGGGTTGTTTGGTTGGTGGGGGGGCGCGGGGTGGTCCTCGTTTTGGCACCTTGGGTTGGGGTTTTTGGAGGGCGGAGGAGGTTTCCCGGTGGAGGGTTTGGGGGAGTGTGATGAAATATTCAGGGAGGTATCCGACCTAACCATCAGGAGAGATAACAAATGTCCTGAGGATAGTTTTGTATTTTTGAACTATTTTTGAAGGAGCGGTGATATACGGTTAAATTTTTTTAAACTTGTTGTCTTGTCAGCATAACTAAAATTCTTCTTTATTCATCACGACCATGCTCTGGGCTGGGTTTTGAATTGGTGGGGAACACATTTTTTGGATCGATAAAGTCATGGAGCAATTTTATGGTATGGATTCGCTACGCGTGTGGGCGATCGTGTTGTGAGAAGCATTTTTAGGTGATGAAGTCGTTGGTATTTAGTGAAGCTTTTTGTGTGGGGTGGTGGAAAATGTGCGTAGTGAAGGTTGGTGTTTTTGAGTTGAGGGTTTTCTGTTTGTTCTGTTGTTTTGGTGTCGTGTCTTGAAGTTCTTGTGTCGGGCGGAGGGAGGGTGTTAGGGGAGTGGGGGTTTCCTTTTGGGGTGTATTATGGTTGTGGTGAGGTAATGGTTTGGTTGGAGGCGGTTGAGTAGTATATGTGTGTCTAAGGTTGTATTTTTATTTTAGGATAGGTCTCACCGAGGGGGAAAGTAGTCAGACTTGGGCGAGGAGGGTCGGAGGGGGCGCGATGGTGGGGGGGGGGGTTTTACGTTTTTTGTTTTTTTTTTGTTTTGTCTTTTTATAATTTAGCTGGGGGGGGGGGCGAAGTTGAGAAAGAAAGGATTTGGGTGGTGTAACTTTGGTATGGGCTGTCATATGAAGTGGATGTTGACGGTTACCTTGTCGAAATCGTCGAAAATTGTTGTGTGTGTGTGAGTTTTGTGTATTCTTGGTGTTGTTGATTTGTTTGTGTTGTATTGATATTTTATTGGTTTCTTGTTTTTTTTGAGCCGTTTCTAGGATTGAGATGTAAGAATTGTGGTTTTAATTTCGTGTGAATTGGAATGACCCACCGCTACCCCCACAACACCCCTTGGGTGTTATTGATGGTGTTATATATGTGGATGTTGATGTTCTCGCGATAATAATAGTGAGAATAGGGTGGATTGGGGTGGGGGTCTTGGGGTTTGTTGGTGGGCGGGGGGGTTGGTGGCGCGTGAGGGGGGGTATGTGGGGACTCCGGTGGTGGTTTTTTTTTTGTATGGTTTGGTCATTGTGTGCTGGTTGATTGGGATGTGGCGGGTTGACCGGTAGGGGTTCTGTGCGTGTTGGTAGTGGTGGGGGGGGGGGGGGGGGTTATCGGGTGGAATATGTTCTGGTATTTTTGGGTTGTGGTTGGTGGGGGTTGTTGATGGAGGGTGGGCGGGAGGGGGGGTTTGTGTTGGTCGTTATTGGTTTTGGAGGTGCGGGTGGTATGTTGAATGGGGGTTTGGTTTGTGGGGTTGGAGGGGTGTTTGGGGGGTTTGGTCGGGTGTTGGGTTTCGAGTGGGTTGGGTGGGGTGGGGCGGGGGGAGGGGGGGAGTGGGGGGGGGGGGGGGGGGCGGGGGGGGTGGGGGGTTGGTTTGTGGGGGTCGTGGGTGGGGGGGGTGCGGAGGTTTGTTGATGGTTGTTTAATGTGTTGTTCTTGTGCTGGTGGTGGGGTGGGTTCGGGGTTTTGGTGTTCGGGAATTTGAGCTATGGGGTGGGATGTTGTGTATGCTGATGGTTTGAGGGGGGGGCCGGTGTTGGAGGGCTTGAAGTGGCTGGTGGTGGTGGGTTGTTGTGGGGTTGGTGGGGGGGAGGTTTGAGGGTAGGGGGGTGGTCAGGGTAGGGGGGGTTGGTGCGTGTTATGGGTTGATCAGAGGAAGTATCCTTTCATTTCTGTCCTTGTAAGAGGGGAGTAGTATCAGTTGAGACCTCTGGATTTGGTAGGCTGCTGGAGTGTAGGTGGCTGTTACCGGAGGGGACTTTGAGAAGGGGAAGAGGGGAGGGGTGTGTAGGGAGAGTGTTAGGAGACGGGGACGGGAGTTTGTTAGAAATGGGTATGTTGGTGATTATGTTTTGAATTTTGTGGTGTGTGTTGATTTTCGATATTCGTTGTGATGCGGGGATCTTGGGGTGTTGTGATAGGGGTCTCCATGGTGTGGGCACCGGTTGCGGGGAGCCTTGTATTGATGTGGTTGTTTTTGTCTGAGCTGTTGTTTTTGGTGAGTTGTTATGTTCACCGTGTGAGTTGATTTGTGTTGTGTGAATGAGATATTGATTTGTATGTTTTATGTTGTTTGAGGCGTTGAGAAGAATGTGTCACCTGGGGGGGTTGGTGTTGGGACATAGTGGAGCAGGCGTTTTCTGAAGGAGGAACGGTGGGCACTTGTGCTCCATTGCTGGGAGTAAATTGGCGTACGCGTCGTTTGATATGTTTGGAATTGTGAGGATTGGTGCGGGGCTTGGGAGGGAGGAAGCTTGGTATTGGTAATCTTTTCTGGTTAGTAGTGTGTTTTGTGGGGTGGGTTTGTCTGTGATGTTTTTTGATTTGGTTGTAGTCTGTGTTGATTCAAGTGAATGTGAACTGTGTGTGAAACACTGGTGGTGTGGTTTTGTGTTTGTGTTTGGTTAGATGTTGGGGGAGACGGTGGGGAGATTGTGTTTATTGATTGGGGGTCGGGGTAGTGTATTCGTGCGTTGTTGGGGGGTGTTTGGGAGGAGGTGTGGGTGTGTTTTCGTGTGACTTGTGGATGTTGTAACAATGGAACAGGTAATTAGGGTGAGTGGATCATCGTATAGTCTGTGTTTTTGTTTGTGATAAGGGTCTTTGTCAGAGCTACGTGGTTGAAAGCTTGTGAATAGAAGGACCTCTTTTTTTTTCTTCATGTATTTGTCTAGTGTGTTGATATGAGGTAGGGTGTAGTTTTTGATATTGGAGTTGATGTTTGTTGTGTGTATTGTGCGTGTGCATTGTCTACTTGCTGTTTGGTTGTGAGTTTTTGGGAATGGAGACATTTTTGTGTTGCGTGTATGAGAGTGAAGGAGTGCCATTTAGTCGCTCGTCTTGTGTTTGAGATGAGTATTTGGGTATGTTGGTCTTGCTAATGTAATCATTGATTATTATTTTTTTCGTATGTGTTTTGAGGGGTAGTAGGATGGTTGTGTCATCGGGGTTTGGATTTTTATAGCGGAGATTGGGTGGAGTGGGGGGATGTCATGGGGGCGAAATTTGGGACGAAGGTGTCTTGTGGGGCAGTTGCGAGAGTGAGTTACGGGCATTTCATCGGAAGGTACGAAATTGGTTGCGCGCGAGGGAAAGGGGGTGTGTTGGGCGTTGTTGTTTTTAACTCTTTGAGTGTATGCTGTGCTCGTGCTTTTAGTTTCATATTCTTCTTTGTTTTTCGCGAACGTAACACGTAAACCTGTTTTCCATGACTGCCTGTTGCCGTTCTTTAGGCCGTCACCTTTTTTAAGGTGAATAACCCTATCTCGGAATTAAATACAGAATTACGAAAAATAACCTTGGTAGCAAGAAGGTTATGGGTTTTGAATTAGATACATCGAGTTTTCTGTCATTTCATAGACTAGTAGATAGAGATGATTCATGGCAGCTATATAGAGCTAACTCACTTAGCTATATAAGGAGTGTGGAGTTTTTATAGTAGCACAAGCTTAGGTAGGAGAGCGGAGACCGATGGGTTAGGTAGTAGGATTACAATCAAGAGGAGAGAGAAGTGGTAGGATAGGTGGGATTAGCTAGGTAGTGATTTCTGGAAGTATTGGTTTTAGGAATGATTCAGAGGGTAGTAGAGGGAATTAGGGCGAGTGAAGTAGGATGCATTTAGCGTTAGGCTTTACATGGTGGAAAGGTTTTAGGAATGGTTTTTAGGAAGGAGGGTTAGCGGATGGGGCGTTTTTTTTTTTTTAGGAAAAGGGTACTGTGTAGTGGCCACCTGCGCTCAAAGGCGGCCGGCCGACTCGCTCCGCGCGACCTAAACCCGCGGCGACTACCCTATAGTTTAAGAAACAAAGGCGAATCCCTCCCGCGGCCCAGCCCAATGCACGGCAGTCTAAAATATATAATCTATAGGTATAGGAACAAGGAAGGTGGTGTTAGGTGTGGTGTGTGAGGTGTTGAATGGGCGAGGTGGAGACGATGGTGCGAGCGGGGTGTTGGACGGTGATGAGCGCCCCCTCTTCCATCGTGGTGGCCAAGAAAGGAATGGGAAAAATGAGGGGGTTTTTAGTTATGGTATGCTTCAGTTAAGCTGCCTTGTGGCTGAAGTAGCTTAGTCATTAGAGGTGCTTAGGACTTTAGGATGGTGGTTTTTACTGTTTACTGGAGGCTTTTAAATGGGGTTTTTTAATTAATTAAATAAATTAATTAAAAATATTTAAAAAGGTTTTAGAAAATAAAAGAAAAAGAAAAATAGTTTTGTTGTAAAAAAGTCTAAAGTATTTAAAAATTGTATTTAAAAAGGTTTTAATTTATCAACTTTTATATAAAATGTATAAAAATTGTTATAAATAAATATTAAATTATTAAATATAATTATAAAAATAATAAATTAAATTTTTTTAAATGTAATTTTAATTATTTTTTTATATATTATTATTGTATAAAATAAAAATTTAAAATAAAAAGGTTTTTAAAGGAAAATAGGTTTTATTTTTCTTTTCTCCGGGGGTTTCGCGGGTTCGGGGTTCGATACTAGATCCGGGGTGGGTTATTTTTTAGGTTTTTTAAAAATCGTAGGTATACATTATGATTGTATTGGTCGTAGGGGATTTAGGGGAATAATTAAGGTTTTATTTAAATGGTCCTATGCATATGTATGCTTGTTATCCTTGAGGCTAAGAGCTTCTTTTACGACAAATCATTACGGAAAAAATAAGTTGGGGAGGGAAATTTGCTTTATTATTTGTTTTTGTGCATATTACTAATTGTTCATTTGCGCATTAAAGTGATTTGTAACATTTTTTGGTGGGGTTTTATTTTTGTATATATGCATTGAATTCTCTGTACACTGGTCTTTGTTTTCTTTGTTTTGTATGTTTTGATCGTTTTTTATACATTCATTTTGGAATGTTTATATTTCTTTGGAATTAAGGGTTTTTTAGTCGGTATTGTAAAGTTAACGGGTTTATGCTTCTTTTAGGTAAAAACGTTAACGGTTTAAGCTCATTTGGTAATAATGTCGAGAAAACTACGTTAAATAGGTAACGTACATGTTAAAATGGATAATAGATCATTGACTTGACATGTTATGATATTTACATGATATAAACATAGATATAGATGGCATTGATAGAGGTTGCGTGAGCTCATTAACTTTAGTTATGTAAACTATGTTACATAATAGAATAAAGCGAAAAATTTCCCTGTAAAAAGGTGGTTTATATTGCATCTGATTTAATAGATGGATAGTACATTGCATCTAATTTAATAGATGGATATTTATATTGATGAAAATTTTGGGTTGTTATAGTCCCCCATCCTTACAGAAATCTCGTCCTGAGATTTAATTGGATTTTGAAGAGATGCTGGAAAATAGATGAGGATATTTGGCACGAATTTCATCTTCGCGTTCCCACGTAAATTCTGGTCCTCTTTTAGAGTTTCATCGTACTTTGACTATAGGAATAGGACTTTGTCTTAGTTGCTTCATTTCTCAATCTATAACTTCCACTTGTTCTTCCATAAAATTCAGTTTGTCATTGAGCTGAAGCTCTTTCATTGGAATGACAAGGGATTCGTCAGATGAGCATTTCTTTAGATTATAAACGTGGAAAGTATTGTGGACATTCCTGAGCTCTTCAAGAAGCTCTAGTTTATATGCCACTGGACCATCTCTTTTAAGAATCTTAAATGGTCCAATATATCGGGGATTAAGCTTTCCTCGCTTTCCAAAACGAATGACACCTTTACAAGGTGACACTTTTAACATAACACGATCTCCAACTTGAAATTCTAAAGTCTTTCGCCTGACATTGGCGTAACTTCTTTGCCGATCTCTTGCAGCCTGATAGCGTTGTCGAATTTGCACTATCTTTTCAGTGGTTTCATGAATTATTTCTGGTCCCATGAATTGAACATATCCAACTTCGGCCCAGCAAACAGGTGATCTGCATTTTTGACCATAGAGTGCTTCAAACGGTGCTGCCTTAATACTGGTGTGGTGACTGTTATTGTAAGATAATTACACCAATGGTAAGTGTCTTTCCCATCCTTTTCCAAAGTCTATAACACAGGCTCGAAGCATGTCTTCGAGTGTTTGGATGGTTCTTTCACTTTGTCCATCGGTTTCAGGATGATATGTTGTGCTTATGTCTAGTTGAGTACCCAAGGTACTTTGTAATGATTGCCAGAATCTAGATGTGAAGTGACTGTCACGATCCTAGATAATGGATATTGGCACACCATGTCGGGAGACTATTTATTTGATGTATAACCTTGTAAGGGTTTCCATACTATCCGTCTCTCGGGTAGGTATGAAATGTGCGGATTTGGTAAGGCGATCGACAATGATCCAAATTGTGTCATGTCCGTTTGATGTTTTGGGAAGTTTTGAAACGAAGTCCATTGTTATTCGTTCCTATTTCCACATAGGAATTTCTGGTTGTACTAGTAAGCCGGATGGCTTCTGACATTCTGCCTTAACTCTGGAGCATGTCAAACATTTGCCAACATATTCAACGATGATTGCCTTCATGTTAGGCCACCAATAGAGTTTCTTTAGATCCTGATACATTTTGTCAGAACCCGGGTGAATGGAATATTTTGATTTATGGGACTCATGCATGATCAAGTCTCTCAGATTACCAAAGAGTGGTAACCAGCTTCGATTCTTAATACAACGAGTTCCATCAGGACGTATTTAAAATGATTTATCCATTCCTCGTAAGTTCTCAGCCTTGATGTTTTCTTCTTTGAGTGCTTCGGTTTGAGCTTCGAGGATTTGAGTTGGTAATTTTGTATGAATGGTCATGATTAATGATCTGATTCGGAGTGGTTCCTTTGAGTTGGTAATTTTGCTACGACATTTGCTTTTCCAGGATGGTAGCAGATCTTACAATCGTAATCTGCAAGCAATTCTAGCCAACGGCGTTGCCTCATGTTTAATTCTTTCTGATGAAGAATATGTTAAAGGCTTTTGTGATCAGTGAATACTGTACACTTTGTACCGTATAGACAGTGTCTCCAGATTTTAAGAGCAAATACGACTGCTCCTAATTCAAGATCATGGGTGGTATAGTTTTCTTCGTGAGGTTTGAGTTGTCTAGACGCATATGCAATGACTTTTTCTTTTTGCATTAATACTGCTCCCAGACCTTGAAGAGATGCATCACATTAAACGACAAAGTCATCGTTTCCTTCTGGTAACGCTAAGATTAGAGCTTCACAAAGTTTTTGTTTCATCAATTGGAAAGCCGTCTCTTGATCTTTTCCCCAGATATACTTCTTGTTTTTATGGGTTAATTTAGTCAAAGGCTTTGCAATCTTTGAGAAACCTTAGAGGAATCTTTGGTAATAGCCGGAGAGTCCTAAGAATTGACGAACTTCCGTGGGTGTAGTGGGAGATGCCCAGTTCTTAACTGCTTTAATCTTGGCGGGGTCAACATGAAGTCCTTGACTATTAATTAAGTGTCCAAGAAATTGCACCATGCGGATCCAGAAATCACACTTGGAGAACTTGGCATATAGTTTCTCTTTTCTGAGTAATTCTAAGATTATTCTCAGATGATTTGCGTGTTCTTCTTCGTTACGAGAGTAGATGAGAATATCATCGATGAATACTATTATGAATTTGTCCAAATATGGTTTACATACGTGATTCATGAGATCCATGAATACAGCAGGTGCTTTAGTTAAACCAAAAGGCATAACTTGAAATTCATAGTGTCTGTATCTTGTTCTGAAAGCAGTCTTAGGAATATCTTCATCCCTCACTCTTAGTTGATGATAACCTGATCTTAGGTCGATTTTTGAGTAGACACTCGAACCTTGAAGTTGGTCGAATAAGTCGTCGATTCTAGGTAATGGGTAACGAATCTTTACAGTAAGTTTATTCAACTCCCGGTAATCGATACACATTATGAAAGATCCATATTTCTTTTTAACAAATAAGACAAGAGGTCATGTAGTAAACGTTTGAGGAGCCAGGACACTTTAAATCGTAAATCCAGCAAACTCGGAAAAATGTATACCCAAATGGAACTCCTCATATGAAGCTCCCTAGTAATGTAATACATTATAGTTTTAAGTTTCTTTAAAAGTTAGTCGATGATAAATTACGTTTAATATAATACGTAATTAATTTATAATACGTCGATCGTTAATTTTCTCTAACTACGGGAATATATTCTAATATCTTCTCGTCTGACTTATTCTTCTCTGTTACTTGGATCATGAAAACTTGACAACCTTGAGATATGTATCGTTCAGTTATTATACAAGATATGAGATTTAGTCGGGTCTTACTTCAGTCACCTCGAATGATCAAAGTTTCATCGTCAATAGGAATGTGAACGACTTTCTCGTCACAGAGAATTTTGGCATGATACTTGGACAACCAATCCATACTGATGACGACGTCAAAACGATCGAGTTTAATCAGCATGAGATCGATTTCGAAAGATTAATTTAGCAAGCTTAGGGTGCAACCCTGGATAACGGTGTTTATGCTTACTAGGTTTCCGTCAGCCATTTCGATTTCGTAAAGGTATCTATTGTTAATAGGCGGGATTTTTTGCATAGGGCAAGAGATGTGGTATGAAGCTTTTTTCGGGACTTGGAATCAAATATTCTTTAGTTAAATGTGGTTTAGGAGAAACATACCCGTAACTACGTTCGGGTCTTGATGAGCATTCCTATCCCTTAGCATGTAGGCTCTTCCCTGGGCATTGATGTTGGTCTTTCAGCACAGATTTGTATAATGCCTTTTTTCTCCACAAGCATGACAAATAACAATCACTGGTAGTTGATTACTTCCAGTGGTTGGCCTCTTATTTCGGTAGTTCTTGGTTAAATGGCCTACCTTGTTGCAAGTATTACACTTAACAGTACAAGGTCCAGTGTGATGGAGATCACATTTTCTACATAATGGGAGGTTTCCGACATAACCTTATTATTCTCAGAGAGTGGCAGCATACGCTTTGACAGCTTCTTGCCTTCAGTTCTGTTGTGGTTGGTGATTATTGTAGTGTTGTTGGTGTTGGTGTTGGTTGTTACGGGTAGTTGTTGTTGGTGCGGGTAATTGTTGTTGTTTATCAGTTTTTGTCATCAAACTTTCGTTTATGATCACTTGATACTTGCACCAGAGTGTGCTTTGTTACTTGATCCATTAGCCTTTGGGCTATATTAATGGCTTGCTCTAAAGTTTGAGGCTTCGAGGCGGTAACATTCCCTTCAATACTTCTAGGTAACCCTTCGATGAAGGCTTCCAGGAGTTTCTCGGTGTCTGGTACCATGTTTGGGCCTTTTTTTTAAAAAATAAAAAAAAAGACTTGCTTAATTCTTTTGAATTTACTTATCGTTAGGTTTGAGATCATTCCCCTTTACAGTCAGACTATAAAGTTCATCTTCCATCTTTCTGACTTCAGTTCAAGGACAATACTTGTTTGTCAAGAGCCTCTTTAACTCAGTCCAGGTGATTTGATTGGCTTGATTTACTCCCATAGGTTGGGCGTATGCATTCCACCAGGACAAGGCATCATCAGTAAGGGTACCAGTAGCAAATGTTACTTTGTTTTCCTCGCTCACATTTTGCTTGAGAGATTATGATTTGTGCTTTTCTCTTTTTTTTTTTTTTTTTTTCTTTACTTTTTATTATCTTTTTTCTCTTTTTTTTGTTTAATTTTTTTCTCTTATTTTATTTTATTTTTTTCTTTCCCCCCCCCCCCCCCCCCCCCCCCCCCCCCCCCCCCCCCCCCCCCCCCCCCCCCCCCCCCCCCCCCCCCCTTTTTCTTTATTTTTTTTTTTTTTTTTAGTTCAAACCAGCAGATGAGGCCAACTGCTCCTTCCGTACCATTGAAGTAGAAAGGTTGACAGCTTATGAATTCTTTGTAGTTTCTCGTTTTTGCTACAGGAGTTCTAGTAGGACCGGTGTTCCTGTTGGGATTACTAGTACCTGCCATTGTTGCAGCTTGTGCTTCCAGAGCCGTAGTGACACTGTCAGCAATAGTGTCTGATGGCTGTTGAGTCATGGCCGGGCTTTATATTGTTGAATCCTTTTTGGAGGCATTCTTCAACATAAGATACACGTAATAAGAATAATATCACAAGTCTTAAAAATGTAATGCTTATTTGAAATGCTTAAAGTTCAAAAATAAGCATTGTTATAATGGTGATATTGAAATCATGAATTCTAACAAGTATCTGATATAGAAGTTATGGTATGATTCATGATGATGAAGATGAAGACAACGATATAGGATATAAGATAAATGAATCGGTATTAGGAAACAACAAAGTAGAACGGGACAGCATTGATATAATTAAGATTAACTTTGCCTTGAGTAATATACATAGTCAAGATTTGCCGAAGTGTTTTTATTTTTACCACACATCCGTGGCTAGGTTAAAATAAAAGCGATAACTAAGAAATCTAATCTAATAGTCTTGATAGTCTCTTCTTGGCTGATCTTGAGTTCATTGATGGATTCAGAAGACTTCCCCCCAACACTTTCCTTGTCTTCTTGATGACGTATCTGGATATCGTGTGATGTGTTCTAGTCAGTTATTCTTGAAGCGATGCAGAGAATATTTGTATGGTAGTTCCATCTGCTTCTTCTGAAGTTTAGAAATTTGAGCACGAGTTTGTTGGAGTTCAGCTTCCAGATTGTCAAAATTCTTGTTGGATAATCACCCGACCTTTTTAAAGTCCTTTGATTTTGTATTCTATGTTTAAATACGGTCGAGGAAAGTTGCATCTTGATGATCAAGATTTCTTTACTTTGCTACCTCGTGACAGTTTAGGACTTGTCTTACGTGAGCTTTCTTCATATTCAAAGTTTGAGGTAGGGCAAGAAGTTGATGGGATGAACAACCTCATTTTTTGGTGGTAGTAGTTCTTCAGAGAAAGGAATTCTGAGGATTAAGCATTGATGTGAGTGGTATGATAGTTGGAGGTGGGGATAAGTGATTTTTCAGCATAGAATGCTTGCCATAACTTTATGTAGGGATCTTCATGAAAGAGCAAGAGAGTTGCGTGAGGCTATTGGAATACACCAAATTGTTCAAGAGCTTGATATAAGTATTTCCGTGAGCTAGGATATAATCCGGGGGAAGCCGGGAGATAGTTCGGAAGAGTTTGAGGAAAAGGCTACTTAACATTGGAAGATTAGATGGGTGGGATGAAGCATCGTGTCTGTTAATAACACCAACGGTATACTAAATAGTTATTTTAAATAATAGGTATAAAGTTATTGTATTCTTTACATACTATTTCCGAAAGATGTAGCGGCACGGTGGAGCTTTCTTGGATGGGAAAAAGAAAGTACGTTATAGTTAAGGTTTCGACCTTGTCTCTAAACCGTAGCTCTTGATACCAGTCTATATTCACCCCCATTTTTAAAAATTTAGCAGCGGAAGACTAATCTAAGGGTTTTTATTTCATAGTACAACAGTCATAATCATAGAAAACGAATCGAAAGAGACGTTTTTAAAAGATAAGTATCTATTCAGTATTTCATCATAGTTTTTACAAACAGAGGTCCCAAAATTTACATGAAAAATAATGTTTGAATGTTAACAGTTTATTCCATTCTTCAGTCTGTGTCACTCCGTGCCTTAATGATGTTCAGTTGACTAGAGATAAACATGCTAAAAAGAACACAAGGTTGTGTGATATTTCATAGGTTTATAGTAAACAATTTTTGAATACAGATCAATAGGGGGTTATGTTGGTTATGACACCCCATAGTTTGTAATAATTGCAACACATACAATTATCATGAAAAATAGTATTATTGCCCTAAGCTCATGACACCGAAACCTTAGGTTAAATAATCACAAATAATTGCCCCAACGGGTGTCTTTGCCAAAACACCCGTAAAGTTATTCAAATATGTGTTATTGGTTACCGATAGTATAGGTACACCAACGAGGAGTCCAGTCTCAAATAGATCTATTCACAGCATTCGTGCTTAACCCGACGAGTAATTAACGGTTAATGATGTGGGGTACTTAATGGCAAAAAGTAGGACTTAGGCTATAATGTATCAGGATAGCTTACAGAAAAATACTTGATTCATGGATGTATTAGCATGTTATCCCCTTGCGGGTTTATGAAACATTTAAAAGATTGAATGCGAGGCTATGAACTCACCTTAACAGTATAAGGAAATCTGATTGATGGCAAAAGTATATGAAATGAAAGTAACGGCTTCGTCACGCAACCTGGTAATATGTCAAGTCTTAGTTTAATTGGATATGTTTTATGTCATAAAGCCTTTAATGTAAATATAATTTTTGATTGGGAAAATGTATGGAAATATTCATATTCAATGTTCGGCCATCAATTCAGAGGTCATGTAGTAAACGTTTGAGGAGCCAGGACACTTTAAATAGTAAATCCAGCAAACTCGTCAAAACATATACCCAAATGGAACTCCTCATATGAAGCTCCCTAGTAATGTGATACATTATAGTTTTAAGTTTCTTCAAAAGTTAGTCGATGATAAATTACGTTTAATATAATACGTAATTAATTTATAATACGTCGATCGTTAATTAATAACGATAAATGTGTCGAGGTTTAATAAAATTGGGTTTTATAATATTTATTTATATTTTTATAATTTATATATAAATATAATATTTAAATTTTTAAGAATATCAAATTGGCAATAATTACCCTTGGATTATAATTAATTACATAATTAACCTTATATATATATAGATATAAAGTATATAATTTAAATCCCTTAATTTTAAAACTTGGCAAGAACAACCCTTGGAGTTATAAGTTTAATAAAATGACATTTTCAACCCCTCTAATTCATAATTTCAGAAATTTACAATATATACCCCTTAGCATGAAAATATTTGCAAAATTAGTCCAAAATTACATGCAAGCTTATTTTAAGATTCCAAAAGAGATTTGCAGCTTATAGCTTATTAAAATAAGATAAAATAAGATGTTTTAACGTAACAAAAGTTTAGATTAAGGATTCGTTTAGCTATAAATCAAAATGGGTCGTTTTAGGGTTTTTAAATAAAAACGCATGGTTTTTAAGCTCAAATCTTTTAACAAGAGTTCATACATGATCTAATAAGACTTATAAGAGTTATAAATCAGAATGATAGCTTATTGAACAAGAATTTGAGCTTACAGGTTGAGAAATGGGTCGAATGAGGTTTTTAGCACTCGTACGCCTAGTAACGACTTGCAAGGCTTCGTTTCTTGACTTCTTGGCTTCGTTCCTGGTCTTGTGACTTCTCTTGCTTCTCCTTGATTCTTCTTAAGACTCCATTGATAAATATGATAGAAATTTGAGGTGTGAGTTAAATGAGAAGGGTGCATCCCTTTTATAGGGTCGAATGACCCTTAGAGAGCAAGTTATGGGTTTGCTTAGTGTCAAGACTAGTAGAGCTGATTCATGGCAGCTATAAGGGTGAGTATCACAAGCTAGGAGAGGTAGGATTGCAAGGTGGAAGGGTTTTGGGAAGGTTGTGTGGCCGCAGCTAAGTATAAGAAACAAGGAGGTGATGAGGCCTCTTGGTAGCCAAGAAAAAGAGTTGTTGTGCTTGTAAGCTGCTTGTGGCTGAAGTAGCTTAGTCATAGGGGTGCTAGGATGGTTACTTGGATTTTAAATGGGTAAAAAGGTAAGAAAATAGGTCGCGGGTTCGATACTAGCTCTGGTTAGGGTTTAGGGTTTTAAAAACGTATACAATGAATTAAATGGGAGGGAAATAAGGTTTAAATGTTGAGCAATGTATGCTTGTATCTTGAGCTTAAGAGCTTGTATGAAATCCTTAGGAAAAATAGTAGGAAAATATCTTATTTGAATTTGTGCATTAATTACTTGTATATTCTACATTAAAGAGCTTGTACATTATTTTGGAGGGAATTCATATTTAAATTATATGCATTGATTACTTATACACTTGATTTGTTTGATTGTACATTCATTTTAAATGTTTATATTACATAAAATTAGGGTTTAGACGTAAACGTTAACGGTTTAAGCTCATTTGGTAATAATGTCGAGAAAACTACGTTAAATAGGTAACGTATATGTTAAAATAGATAATAGATCATTGACAAACATAGATATAGATGGCATTGATAGAGGTTGTGTAAGCTTGTTAACTTTAGTTATGTAAACTATGTTACATAATAGAATAAAGCAAAAAATTTCCCTGTAAAAAGGTGGTTTTTATTGCATCTAATTTAATAGATAGATAGTACATTGCATCTAATTTAATAGATGGATATTTACATTGATGAAAATTATGGGTTGTTATAGCTTGGGTCCCCAAGAGAAACTAATTCTCTTATTTTGAGTGTAGGATAATCCATAATATGCTTTACAGGATCAAGGGATTTTTGATAGTGGATGCTCTAGGCATATGACTGGGAACAAGTCCTACCTTACAGATCATTAAGACATTGATGGTGGATTTGTTGCATTTGCAGGAAGTCCTAAAGGAGGTAAAATTACTGGAAAAGGTAAAATTAGGACTAGGAAATTAGACTTTGAAGATGTAGACTTTGTAAAGGAACTTAAGTTTAATCTTTTCTCTGTCTCACAAATGTGTGACAAGAAAAACAGTGTTCTTTTCACTGAGACTGAGTGTCTTGCAAAGGCTACAATAGATGAGTCTAATTTATGGCATATGAGACTTGGTCATATAAACTTTAAATTAGACTATGAACAAACTTGTGAGGGGAAATCTTGTTAGAGGTTTGCCTTCAAAGCTCTTTGAAAATAACCATACCTGTGTTGCTTGTCAGAAGGGAAAGCAACACAAAGCTTCTTGTAAGACCAAGCTTGTGAGCTCTATCAGCCAACCCTTACAAATGTTGCGTATGGACTTATTTGGGCCAACATCTATAAGGAGTATCAATCACAAGACATATTGCCTTGTTGTCACTGATGACTATAGTAGGTTTAGTTGGATTTTCTTTCTGGCCACTAAAGATGAGACTAGTGGGATCCTTAAAAATTTTATTACTTAGAAAACCAAATAAATCATAAGGTTAAAATCATTAGATGTGACAATGGAACTGAGTTTAAGAATAATGACATGAATCAGTTTTGTGGGATGAAATGGATTAAGAGGGAGTTTAGTGTTGCCATAACTCTACAACAAAATAGAGTTGCTGAAACAAAGAATAGGACACTAATAGAGGCAACTAGGACTATGCTAGCAGATTCATTATTATCTACTACATTTTGGGCTAAAGCAGTTAGTACTACTTGTTATGTTCAGAATAGGGTTCTGGTGACCAAGCCTCACAACAAGACACCTTATGAACTATTACATGGTAGACCACATAGTATAAGTTTTATGAGACCTTTTGGGTGTCCTGTGACTATTCTTAATACCTTAGATCCCCTAGGAAAATTTAATGAGAAGGCTGATGAGGGGTTCTTTGTTGGATACTCTATAAATAGCAAGGCTTTTAGGGTATTTAACACTAGAACTAGGAAAGTAGAGGAGAACCTACACATAAACTTTCTTGAAAACAAACCCAATGTTGCAGGGAGTGGACCAGAATGGCTCTTTGATATTGATTTACTAACAAACTCTATGAATTATGAGCCAGTTACTGCAGGAAATCAAACTAATAAGAATGCAGGTATCAAGGATAATGTTGATGTTGTACCTACTCAACAATATATTCTGCTACCATTACTTTATGATAGTCCACAGAGCTCAAAGGATGCAGTTGCTGATGATGCTGGTAAAAAGACTAATGAAGAACCAGCAAATGAGGGTGAAAGAAATGGTCAAGAGAAAGAAGGAGGAGCTTCAAATAAAGAAAATGACCAGAATGTGCAAGATTTTAGAGCTGAATTGGATAATTTGCTTGTTCAACAGAAGGAAGGTTATGCTAACAGCACTAACAGAGATAGTACTGTTAGTCCATCTGTTAGTACTGCTGGGCAAAATTTTACTAATGCTGATGATCTTCCTACTGATCCTCTCATACCTGATTTGGAGGATACTGGTATCTTTAGTGGTGCATATGATGATGAAGATGTGGGTGCAGAGGCTGACCTTAACAACTTGGAAACCACCATGAATGTCAGTCCTATTCCCACAACCAGAATTCACAAGGATCATCCTAAAGACCAGATCATTGGAGACATAAATTCAGCTACTCAAACAAGGAGGATGACCAAGATTTCTGAAGAACATGCTATGGTCAGTTACATCAAAAAGCAGAGGAGAACAAATCACAAAGATTATCAAAACTGCTTATTTGCCTGTTTTCTCTCACAAATAGAACCCAAGAAGGTGACACAAGCTTTGACAGATCCAAGCTGGATAGAGGCAATGCAAGATGAGTTGCTACAGTTTAGATTGCAGAAGGTTTGGAGATTGGTTGATTTACCCAAAGGCAAGCATGCCATTGGAACAAAATGGGTCTATAGAAACAAGAAAGATGAGAGAGGGATAGTAGTTAGAAACAAGGCAAGACTGGTTGCACAAGGTTACACCCAAGAAGAAGGCATTGATTATGATGAGGTTTTTGCTCCTGTTGCTAGGATAGAAGCAATCAGGTTATTTTTGGCCTATGCATCATTTATGGGGTTTATTGTGTACCAGATGGATGTGAAGAGTGCCTTTTTATATGGTACTATTGAAGAGGAGGTGTATGTGTGCCAACCTCCTGGTTTTGAAGATCCACAGTTCCCTGACAAAGTTTATAAGGTAGAAAAAGCTTTATATGGTCTACATCAAGCTCCTAGAGCCTGGTATGAGACCTTGTCTACCTACTTATTAGAAAATGGATTTAGAAGAGGGATCATTGATAAGACTTTGTTTATCAAGAAGTGTTACTCCAAAAGGTCGAAGCTAAGATCAGGTTATCATAACTGAAGAGTGAGGGTATGAAGACTCTTCCTAAGATGCTCTTTCTGACAAGATACAGAACACTATGTTTTTCAAGTTCATGCCTTTGGTTTAAACTAAAGCCACCTGCCTTTATTCAATGCGTATCTCATGATTCAAAGTATGCTAAACCATATCTTCGGACTAATTCATAATAGTTATTCATCGTATGATATTACTCATCTACTCTCGTAACGATAGGAAGGAAACACGCTAAATCATCTGGAATAATCTTAGAATTACCTCAGAAAGAGATACTATATTGCCCTAGTTCTCCAAGTGTGATTTTTGTCCCGCATGGTGCAATTTCTTGACACCTTAATTAATTGTCAAGGACTTCATGTTGACCCCGCAAGATTTTTAAAGCAGTTAAGAACTGGGCATCTCCACTACACCACGGAAAGTTCGTCAATTCTTTCAGGTCTTCTCGTCTGATTAACAGATTCTCTCTAGGTTTCATCAAAGATTGCAAAAGCCTTGACTAAACTTAACCATAAAAAACAAGTAGTATAATCTGGGGAAAGATTCAAGAGACGGCTTTCCAATTGATGAAAACATAATACTTTGTGAAAGCTTAATCTTAGCGTTACAGAAGGAAACGACTGACTTTGTCGTTTAATGTGATGCATCTCTTCAAGGTCCTTGGGTAGCAAGTATTAATGCAAAAAGAAAAGAAGTCATATGCATATGCGTCTTAGAACAACATCAAACGCTCACGAACGAAAAATTATACCACCCAATGATCTTGAATTAGGCAAGCAGTCGTATTTGCTCTTAAATCTGGAGGACACTGTCTATACGGGTACAACAGTGTACAGTATTCACTGCATCACCAAAAAGCTTTAACATATTCTTCATCAGAAAGAATTAAAAATTGAGCAATCGGCCGTTGGTAGAATGCTTGCAGATCTACGATTGTAGACTAATGATACCATCCTGGAAAAGCAAATGTCGCTACAAAATTTAACACTCAAAGAACCACTCCGATAGATCATTAATCATGACCATTCATACAATTTACCAAATCAAATCACTCGAAGCTCAAACAACCGAAGCACTCAAAGAACAGAAACATCAGGCTGAGAACTTAGAGGAATGGATAAAATCATTTAAATACGTCCTGATGGAACCTCGTTGTATTAAGAATTCGAAGCTGGTTTTACCACTCTTTGGTAATGGAGAGATTGATCATAGCATGAGTCCCATAAATCAAAATATTCCATTCACCCCGGGTTCTGACAAAATGTCATTCCGGATCTAAAGAACTCTATGGTGGACCTAACATGAATGGCCATCATCGTTTGAATATGTGGCCAAAAGTTGTTGACTTGCTCAGAGTTAAGGCAGAATGACAGAAGCCATCGGCGTTCTGTACAACAGAAATTTCATCTATGTGGAAATAGGACTCACGAATAAACAATGGACTTCGTTTCAAAACTTCCCAAACATCAAACGGACATTGACACAATTGGATTCATTGTTCGATCGCCTTACCAAATCGCACATTTCATACCTACCGGAGAGACGGGATAGTATGGAAACCCTTACAAGGTTATTACATCCAAATAATAGTCTCCGAACAATGGGCTTCGCGTGTGCCAATATTCCATTATCTAGGATCGTGACAGCACTTCAATCTAGATACTGGCAATCATTACATCAGTACCTTGGAGTACTCAACTTAGACAATAAGACACAACATATCTCTGAAACCGATGGGACAAAGTGAAAGAGACCATCCCAAACACTCGAAGACATGCTTTCGAGCCTGTGTTTACTAGACTTTGAAAAGGTATGGGAAATGACCCATATTACCATTGGTGTAATTATCTTACAATAACAGTCACCACACCAAGTATTAAATGGCCAGCTATACGTTTGATAGCTCTCTAATGCGTCAAAAATAGCAGATCACCTGTTTGCTGGCGAAGTTGATATGTTACAATTCATTTGGGACCAGAAATAATTCATGAAACCACTGAAAAGATAGTGCAAAATTCGACAACGCTTGCAGGCTGCAAGAGATGGGCAAAGAAGTTACGCCAATGTCAGGCGAAAGCCTTTAGAATTTCAAGTTGGAGATCGTGTTATGTTAAAAGTGTCACCTCGAAAAGGTGTCATTCGTTTTGTGAAAGCGGAGAGAGAAGCTTAATCCGATATATTGGACCATTTAAAGATTCTTAAAAGAGATGGTCCAGTGGCATATAAACTAGAGCTTCTGAAGCAGTCAGGAATGTCAACTTCTTTCTAGTTTACTAATCTAAAGAAATGCTCCATCTGACGAATCCACTTGTCATTCAATGAAATGAGCTTCAGCTCAATGACAAACTGAATTTATGAAGAACAAAGTGGAGTTATAGATTGTGAAATGAAAGCAATCCTAGACAAAGTTATTATATAGTCAAAGTCACAGATGAAACTCTAAAAGAGAACAGTAATTTACGTGGGAACGCGAAGATGAAATTCGTGCAAACTATCCTCATCTATTTTTCCAGCATCTCTTCAAATCCAATTAAATTCAGGACCGTGAATTTATGTCAAGGATGGTCCGGGACATATTTAACAACCCAAAATTTTTTTCATAATATAATACTATAATAACCCGTAATTTTCATAAATATTTTCATCAATGTAATATCTACTTATTAAATTAAGTACTACTTTTTCACGGGAATAAATTTTCGTTTCATTCTATTCCATTATGTAACGTAGTTTACATTTCCAAAGTAAACGAGCTCACGCAACTACCTATGATATCTCTATCTATATTTAGGTCAAGCAAACATCATAACATGTCAATTCAATGATCTATTATCCATTTTAACATGTACGTTACCTATTTAACGTAGTTTTCTTGACATTATTACCAAATGAGCTTAAACCGTTAACGTTTACGTCTAAACCCTAATTCTATGTAATATAAACATTCAAAATGAATGTACAATCAAACAAAGTAAGTGTACAAGTAATCAATGCATATAATTTAAATATGAATTCCCTCTAAAATAATGTACAAGCTCTTTAATGCACAATGTACAAGTAAGTAATGCATAAATTCAAATAAGCTATTTTCCCACTATTTTTCCTAAGGGTTTCGTACAAGCTCTTAAGCTCAAGATACAAGCATACATTGCTCAACATTTAAACCTTATTTCCCTCATATTTCATTCATTATATACGTTTTTAAAACCCTAAACCCTAACCCGAGCTAGACCCGCGACCCATTTTCTTACCTTTTTACCCATTTAAAACCCAAGTAACCATCCTAGCACCTCTATGACTAAGCTACTTCAGCCACAAGCAGCTTACAAGCACCACAACTCTTTTTCTTGGCCACCAAGAGGCCTCATCACCTCATTGTTTCTTATACTTAGCCGTGACCACATAACCTTCCCAAAACCCTTCCACCTTGCAATATTACCTCTCCTAGCTTGTGATACTCACCCTTATAGCTGCCATGAATCAGCTCTACTAGTCTTGACACTAAGCAAACTCATAACTTGCTCAACAAGGTTCATTCGATCCTATAAAAGGGACGCACACTTCTTCATTCAAACACACACCTTCAATCTTCTATCTCTCTCTCTCTCAAAATGAAGTTCTAAGCAGCCAAGAAGGAAGAGGAGAAGCCATAAGAGCAGAAGTGAAGCAAAGAAACCAAGAAACAAAGCCATTCAAGTCGTTACTAGGCATACGAGTACAAAACCACCATTTCGATCCGTTTTTAAAGCCATAAGCCAAATCCAGGTTCTATAAGCTCGTTTTCTGTTTTGAATCTTTAATAAGTATCCTATTATCATGTATACACTCTTGTTAGAAGATTAGAGCTCAAAACCTATCCGTTATTAAGTTCTAAAACCAAACGTGCCCATGAAACCCTAAATTGCCATTTTCTTGAAATCTATAAGCTAATTGATACGAGTCCGAACACGCTATGCGTAAATATATATATAGTATATAAGGATTATATCAAATAATAGTATAGTAAGTATTTTCTGTCGGGTTCGAGAAACAAACTTTT